>JAOVYW010011974.1:23718-38498 GCA_025775045.1 Hiodon tergisus | reverse complement strand
CTGTTTAATATGAGAATCACTACGTGCAGTTAATTTGACTGGTAATTCTTGTGGGAGTATTGTTTTCGATTTAATCGTCATTTAGCTACTGTACTACATTAGTAACGGTAACCAAGAACAACTATTATTCACGTTGAGGTTGGAAAAGATCGTTCGTGGGATTATATTGCGGAACATTTTGCTTAATTAATTAAATAATTTAGTTATTATAAGTTAAGGTTTTCAGTTTTGGGTTGTACAATTCCATGTGTATCTTTAAGAGGTAATGAATTAATTAACTGTATGTCATATGTAGACTGAAGTAAGAACAATGAAAAATTTTGTCATCTAGACGAAATTTTCTAAGACACCCATGAACTGAGCCTCTCTGTTTGTCATGTAATACCTACTTATTACGTGCCAAGGAATTTGAGTACAATATTTGCTCAAATAAAATAATAAAAACATGTAGCAAAATATCCACGCAGTTTTCGACTTTCTTTATTTTATTTTTGACAAATGTTTTTTTCCCCCTTCAAATATGTTAAATCATAGTTTGTGTTAATTCAAATATCGACTAAGACGCGAACCGCCCGTTTGTCACGCGGTTTTCTGAAATACTAATTAGCGAACTCCCGGAGTCATACACATGACGTTCTTTCTATGCTTTATCATGATCGAAGAGGAAGGTATTGCATTCACTAAGATAAGGTGTTCGACCCTTTATCGCCTTTAAGCAGAAAGGGTGTTCCTGTTTGGATATAAACGTATAATACTTTCCAGTGTGAATGTAATCCTGTTGATGCTGTGGTACAGGTTATTCTTTCTTTTTAAACTGGCCACATAATGTGTTAAAAATCATCCCTTTAAAGTTGTATTAAAGACGGACTGATGCTCGTTTTGGTTCTAGTTGTGACATTTAAGTAGATTTTATATTTAGCAGAATTTACGCTCTAACATCCGTTGTTTCATTAGAAAGGTCCTTTAAAGAAACTTAACACACCAATTTGATCACCTTGATACTGTGGATCTCGTCGTTTCTTTAAAAATACAAATTGAGGGCATTGACCTTACATAAACAGCAAGCTATTCAATGGATTTTTGTATGCATAGTACATTAACAAAATAAGCAAGAAAAACAGAAGTGAAAATAGTAAAAAAAAATTAATTTGAAGGAAAAAAATGGTTCTTTATGATAAAAAAAAATGCTTGGACTCCTTGATTTTTTTAACTTTTTGTCTTTCCCAGTGTGCTTGGATTCCAGAATTACATGGCCATCTTCCCTTATTTAAATTTGTTAAAAGGCAAAACTTTGTTATTCTTCTGTTATGCACTTGGCAATGGTAGAATCTCTGGTCCACATTCTGATGCCTTGCCCTGTGGAACAGCGATTTGTGGATTCACTTCCTAGCTGAGAGATGTCTGCTGCGCCTCAGGGTATGGTGGTCTATCGGCACTACTCAAAGAACTATGTAAATGCCCCAAGTTGCTCAACGGTGGTGCCATGCAATAAGCCGCCGAACGGTACCTCTGCACAGTACGTAGTGGTTATGCTCTGGCTCCTGTGTCCCCAGGCTACAGCGTGACCATGCTAGTTAGGGACCCTGCCCGACTGCCATCGGATCACAAGGCCTCCAGAGTAGTGGTGGGTGACGTCCTCAACAAGGAAGACGTGAAGAAGACCATGGAGGGTCAGGATGCTGCCATCATCGTTCTGGGGACTAGAAATGATCTAAGTGAGTTTGAAACACATTACAACAGCGGTTATTGGTCGTAATTCCATATTATATTCCATATATCTTTTATTTTGATGTCTCGTTACACATGTTGGAAAACTTGCTCAATTTGGAGAGTTCATTGAATGAATATTTGAAAAATTATTTTAATTTATTAATTTCTAAAATAAATATTTTGGTATTTTTGATAATTGGTTTATTTAAAATGCTCCAACACGATTTAGTTACATTTAAATATTCAAGCAGTTACCTTTCGTCTAGTTGAAGCTTCAATAAACTAATGTTGTTTTGAAATGCCCATGGGAGGTCACTATTTTTCAAAAGGCAACTTTTAGACACGGTTTTGGTTTCATTTTCTTTTTTTTCTTTCTTTTTTTTTTTTTTTATAGGCCCCACAACCATGATGTCTGAGGGAACCAGAAACATCTTAGATGCCATGAGATCTCGTGGCATTCGCAAAGTCATTGTGTGCATGTCAGGTAAGGAGTGTGCATATCAGGTTAGAAGTTTGCGTGTCGGCTAAGTACTGTGCATATCAGGTTTGAAGTGTTTGTGTCAGGTAAGGAGGATGAAACCAATGTGCTTCTGCTGCATTGAAGGTTAAATTATTGTGTTAATGTTTAAAGTATGTATATTTAAACACCTAGTGGTATATGTTTATTTGAAGTCATGTCTGGTTTTAGATGGAACAACATTGGCTATGTTAGTCCTGGGACTGCCATGCATGTTTTTTATATTCCATTTATTCTACTTAAGGCCTTTCTGTGGATGTTTGCATTAGCGAAATCTCTTCCCATTTCCTGTTTGCACCTTTTCTTTGAATTCTACATGTGCCCACCAAGCACATGCATTCTGATGATGGTTTATCACTGTGCTCTAGTAAATGAATTACTGTTACTACAGCAATTTACTTTTCTTAGTCTTAATAAACAAGTTTTAGAGTCGCTTAACAGAGGGCAGAGTGAAGTCAAATCGCAGGAAATGCAAGTTTTTTTTAATTATTATTAAATTTTTTCTATTATTATCGTTTTCTTCCTACATCACCACCAAGAAATGTCCATTATGTAAATTTTTGATACAGATTGTGTTTCTTGTACATGCAAGTATTATATATATGTGCATTGGGTTTCACAAATGTTGGTTAGAAGATTTTTATTAAATGCTTTCATTAAAGTTTAAAAGAATGAATAGTGTTTTACAGTAATTATTTTTTCATACTGATCATCATGTAAGATAAAATTTTGCACCCCCGCATGCAAAATCAATGTTGGACACTCCTTGTAAGATTTTATAACTTTTGATGATGTTGTTGTTGTATTTAATAAATAAATTTAAATCATTAAGTAGGAATCATTTTTATAGTGATACAGGAAGGCATTCATGACTTCCCGAAGACTCAGATTTAAAAAAAAGTAAAATCTTTTAAAATCTTAATGTAATGGCTGAATGAGAGCTGTGAGCTATTACATTTTTTTATAACACTTTCTAGGGGTGCCAATAATTATTATATAATTATTCTGGATAAAAACATTTTTCTTTTAAACTATATTAACTCAAAGTCCAAACGTATCTCATATTTTGAGTGTAAGCTCAAGCTGATATGCAACATGACATTTTTTCAAATACTTTTTTGTCCATATTTACAGAGGGTATTCCTGAGGGAACTGTAAATGCTGAGCTTTCTAGGACATTACATTCAAAGGTCGAAATCCACAAGACTTATGAGTGCTGCGAGCGTGCATATCTTTCCTGATGTGACAGGGGACTTCTTTCCCATAATTCAACCTTTCCAGCCTTCCTTTTGTGGGATCGTGCCAAGGTACCCTCTCGCCTCTTGCCTGTCACGGAAGACCATGACAGAATGTATATGCTATTGAAGGAATCTGGGCTGGACTACGTGGCTGTGATGCCTCCTCACATTGCTGGTGGGTTTGAATAAAGTTTCACAAGCAGTCAAGTATATTACACTCTGTACATAAAGCTATAAATTACCAATTAATCTCCAAAAACATAAATAATGACTAGATTGATATTTTTCTTAGGTACTTAGCCTGAATTGTTTCAAGACATACCCAACATAAATTAATAAAGTATTAAACCGTAACTTGCTTTGGATAAGATGGATGGCTAACCTAAACATACCAAGTCATAGTTTACACTACATCTCTCCTTAACCAAGTTAGACTTTCAATATTGTATAGACTAGTCTTTTTGTTGTTTTGTTTCGATATGATGTCACAATTTTTACCATTTAAATACTTCATATTTAAATTTGTGGTGCCACATTTTTTTCTGCAAAGTAGTTTCTCATGGAACTCTTGTTGTGAATTGCTGGTAATGACTCGCACACATAAGACTGCTCAGGCAAATGCACACAAGGAATCAAGAATGAACATAAAGAATCATAACTTTGTTCTCACCATGATTAGATGTATGATGGCCCCCTCTGAGAAATGTGTTACACTCAAAGTTATGTGTTGTTTCCCTACAGATAATCACCCATTGACTGAGAAGTACACTGTGACGGAGAACATGCTGAAGGGGCGTGTCATCTCCAAATTCGACCTTGGCCACTTTTTTGTTAAATGCCTGTCCACCACTGAGTGGGATGGGAAGACTGTGGGAATTTGTGGGGAGTACAGTTAACCAGTGAGCCAGGCCTACTCCATGGCATAGACGGATTGCATCATGTCAAAGCAATTTAAAACATATTCTATATCATATGTGACAATTATCTTCTGTTTAGTTTTAGAAGCTCCATTTCTAATACCTTACCGCTAGGGGTCTTAAGCTGCAGCTGTAATGGCTGCCCGTTGTAATTTTAAATCATCGCTTTATTGTGTAATTGGAGTAAGAAAAATATTGATTGTTGTTAATGATCTCTCTCTGTTTCTAGGTCTAAATCATACTAATTGAGAGGAAGCTCGAAAACATGTTAAGCCTTCAGGCTGTGGGATTTGTAGTTTGAGATCCCTGGCCCAGGGGGCTCATTGTGGATGCTGTTTTTTTTTTTTTAACCAAGCTTTTCGTGATTGATGATTAAGATGTTAATTAACTTTGGGGGTTGGGATAATAACAAATCAGTTTTTGGTTAAAAAAAAAAAAAAAAAATACAAATAAAAAAAAAAAATTAAGGACAAAACCAGGCAGGTACAGTGGGTCCCAGCACTAGGTTTGGGAAAGAATGGCCTTAGTGTTTATCATTTTATGGTGGAATTATTTTTTTATATTTCTATAACCTTAATATTTTCATGGCCTTTCTGTGTTTATTGTTTCAATTTGTATTGAACTGAACCTCATACTGCCATTTTACATGAAACAAGCTTTTATGTTTTTAGTTCCGCATTTTACCAATAGAATTTAATCCCTATATAAATTACTCGCATAGGATTTATGGGCTTCATAGTAGTAAATAAATGTGTGATGGTTTTTCTCCCCCAAATAAAATGCAGAAGATTAAAATGATAATTTCAGCGGTATGTGTCCCTGGTGGTCTAGTGGTTAGGATTCGGCGCTCTCACCGCCGCGGCCCGGGTTCGATTCCCGGTCAGGGAATCTCTTTTAGGCAGTACGTCTTTTAAAAAAAAGTTTACTATTACAAGTACACATATTCAAAATTGACATGTTTAATCACTAGGAACTGATCTAATGTAATAGATTTGTCTTAGCCAATTAGCGATTCTGTTTTTTAACCTGATACATCTGTTGCAATTTATTTGGATGGTTGCCAACGGTAACTCTGATTGTATGAAAACTGTGACAAGGATACAATATTTCGCTAAATATATCTCTTTCATATAACTCTTTCAGAGGTTTAAAAAATAAAATCATGACCCTGTACATTTTTTCACAACGAAAAGCATACTCACAAGGAAATTTAATTTTAGCCGACAGTTCTTCCACCCAATTAAATGACAGTATATTCAGACATTTGAGTTTCTTATCCAATACCAGCAAAGTATTTCGGTGTTTCAAGGCGGTGCCTGACGTGTTTTTGATGTGTGTCAAATCGTCTAGCTAGCAAACAGCTATGAAACGAAACTGTAATGGGTTGATGGAAGGACTGTAGATTCACGGCGACAGAGTAATTAGGGTTTCACCACCTGTTTTCAAGATTTAAAAAATTCTGTATGCTCTACAGACGTGCTTGACATTGAAGAGGTAATTCAGTAATACCCCAGCAATTTTATTTTTATGGCTCGTGTTTAAATGTTTTCGCGATATGCTGTTCTATTATGTAAGTACTTAAAAGTAGTTCAGAAAGTTTTCAAAGCAAGCTGTGTAACTTACAAATTGTTATCGCACTGCATTCGGTTTTCTTGGATATTATTTGGACCGAGAGAATCTGAAGTTAATTATGTTTTTTGACCGTCATAAATTTAAATTTCAAATTGATTGCTATATTTGTGTAATAATTTACGTAGTTTAATTTCGATTTCTTTGAACATTTCCATCAGTTATTTTGAAATGCAAGTTTTAGAATGAAACGATGTATTTATAAATTGCCGATTAAGAATGCAATTTATTTACAAAATTGTGAGAATGTGAACTTGTCTGCAGTGGTAATCAGTGTTGTATAATTATTCATATCTTGTATCCATATGATTGGTGACCTTTCGTTTTGTTTTTTTGACGTGCGATTATACACCCGCTTGGTGCAGTGCATTGTGGGCCTACAACGTTGTAAACGAATACAGCAGGGCATATCTTGCTGCAGCTACCGTATGAAACTGAACGTTCAGGGGGATTTTTATACTGTAGTCGGTGTGATTTCGAGAATTACTACTTTCCACTAATTAATTTCTTGCCAGCCATTATTATCTGCAAAATTACGAGGTTTAATCCTACTCAATTGTGATACACTGTTGTTTAATCGGTGTTTATAATATACTTCTAAGAGTTAGGTACTTTTACCAGTGTTCACATTTTTGTAAAATAAAATAAAATAAAAAATAATCTAATAAAGGGCAGAAGGACAGGTTTGGTATTTTTCAGATTTCTGACGCTCATCCAAACTCAGATTCCCAGAATTCTCTGTACAAAATGCCTTTACGTCAGTCGGTTTAAGTAACTTGAATCACAGGCGGGAATAGGGAACTGGCTCAGTACAACGAAGGATCTAGTTGGGTGGTTATTTGGGAGATAGATATTATGTATTTATTTCAGCTACTTGATCCATCATGTCAGGTGTATATTTGGACGAATGAAGTATATCACACTCAACTGTGAAATAATCGCAAGAGATTTACTTTCACATATTGACTGCGTCAATGCAAATGGTATGGAGTTGAACTTTAGCGTAGCTAACCGTCGGCACGATTATGTTACCTAGATGTACATAAACCAATTTCTCTACCTACACTGCACAGGAAGCTTTATAGAACATTTCAAGTGATACTAGTGGTCAGAGAAACCGAGATGGCTAATTAGCAAGTTTCAAAGTTAGCAACTACAACGCAATCGTCAATAGTATTTACAATGCTCAAAGAAAACTCTACGTGTTATCATTGATCACTGCGACTGGTTTAAAAAGTTACAATTGCTCTTCGATTTGTGGCTGTTTTGGTGAGTAACTGGCATTTTTCTTTGGAACTTTAGCCTCACCGGATGTGAGTACGACATGAGAGCAGAATGCGTTTTGAACCCCCTCATGCTTTTATACATGCTGTCTTTTTAGCATACCAGATTTGAAATGCATCTGTTAATGTTGTTGTCATTAATGAAAATGTACAATGCCACTGCTCATAGTGATAAACCATTGTAATTTTGCAGAAATCATGTTTAACAAACATTTGGTTCTGGTCAGAAGAATCACATCAAGCTAAAATGTTGCTTTATTCTGTGCAGCAAAATGTCCAGAACAGATTGATTAAGATTTGTGTGGAACCCATCCTCTTTTTTTCAGGTTGATGCCATCTGTGGTGTTAAGATTGATCATAGCTATGCTGCGGTCTGGTGCTCTAACTTTGGGTGTACCCTTTGCACAGGTTAACGATGATGGGCAGGGGGCTAAAACGCAAGCTCCTGGAGGGTACTGAGGACACATACGAGCTCCAGAGGCAGTCGGTGCTGGACATCTCTCTAGACAAGTACCAGCACGGACAGCAGCTGTTGGAGCCCAGCCTGCGCCGCTCTGTGCTGATCAGCAACACCATGCGGCAGATCCAGGCAGAGATCCGACTTGAGGGCACCCCGGTGGACGAGAGCGTCTGCCTTCCTCGGCCACACCCTCCAGCCTGCCTCCCTGCCTTGAGACGCCCCATAGGCCCCGAAGATGCTGGTGACGATTGGATGGCTCTGTCCTCCGAAGAAGACTTCTCCCTGTCGTCGGCTGTCTCCTCAATCCTGAAGGATCTGGAGGTGGTCCTGGACAGCTCCCCGGTGGCGCGGGTGCCCCTGGGCTCCATGGAGAACCTGCCAGGGGGCTCGGGCTCCTGTCGGGCCGACCGCTGTGCTGAGGGCTGCCGACCCCCTGAAGCGCTCGTCTTTGGAAGCCTCGAGGTCATGCGCTCCAGCTACCTCCGGGACGTGGCTCTGGATGACCTCTTCCCAGACATTGACACATCGGTGTTTGAGCGGGATGCAGCCTTGCAGGGGCCTCGGACCCTCTCGGTTGCAGCCGGCGATGAGCTCCTGAAGCATCTGCCCATGCTGTCGTCGTCGCCGTCGTCGTCCTCCTTGTTTTCTTCTTTTTCCATCAGTCAGAATATAAAGGAGCTGAACGAGCTTGAGCACATCATGGAAATCCTGGTGGAGTCCTGAGATGGGTAGTGGTCTTCCATTATCAGCTGTTTAAGGCTGAAACTGGCATAGTGGTGGTTCAGTTCCCTATTCATTTTTGGTGTTTCTGCATGTTTTTGTACCTATCATCAAATTATTACTTTCTGTTATTGAGAAATATTGTGCCTTTTAAGAGCTGTTAAGTATCTTGACTTGGTTCTTCATTGATATATTTTACAAAAGAGATTTTAAGTCGGATCCCGACTTCCTACATGTGAATGTAGTGAACGGTTGGAATTGCACAGAATGTGAAGAGGCATACAACTTAAACGTTGCTAAAACAGTTTACTTCAATCTGGCGTTGTCGTTTTACAGGAGCCATGGTTATTCAATAGAATGCGTTTTCCGGTTAATCCTAATCCCTCAGCATCGTTGGTTGTACACTGGGAACCTAAAATTTACCAGAAACATCTTCTGTGAAGACTAGTTTATGATTACGATGTGTATGTTGCCTTAGCCCTCAACCTTCAAAACCTCTACAGCTTTCTAATGTACGGTCTTAATCAGTATTCTGTCAGACATACTCCGACTACCTCAGCGTACCAGCCGGCAATGGGACTTTAAAAAAATAAAAAATAGAATTTTTTATTCATTGTACTCACTGTCCTGATTACAGTACTCGTTTCCTTTTTATTTGTTAGGTTTTTCTTGGTGTAATATTCTTTTTAATCCTTGCAGAAATCACATAACCATTAATTTTTTTCCCAAATGGGAAAAAACTCAGAGCAAAGCACTGCTATAGGTGTCAGAAAAGTCCTGTATCATAATGCAAATTTACTTTTCTAAGGAAAAAGGTGCGTTTTATAGTCATGATGTTCAGGCTTAATTGTATTACTGTATTCATTCTTTGAGATGTTTGTTTAACAGAAAATTGTGCTAAGAATCCAGTATGTCTAGTTCCTTCAGGAGCATCAAAGTGAAACTGAATTATCATGGCTTGTTAGTTTTGTTATTGGGACGGTTCATGTATCCCAATTAGAGTAATTCTTTTGTAAAGTAGTCATTTAATGTACTATCATGTTTTTTTTTTTTTTACAAACCGTTCTAATGCATTGTTTTGTTTGTGTAGTCTAGTCATTAAGTTTGAATTTAGACCTATTTCATATGATGTAGCTAGATTTTTTAATCGGGATGTTTTGAACGCTGTATAACATGGCTGTGCATTCTTGTATGATACAAGTCTCAACATTTTACTATAAGTGCTAGCTTTTGGTTGAGCAGCAACCAAAAGTGGTTAATGTTATTTAAATTTGCACTTTCTACTGTGTTTCAACTTGTGGTTTTGGATTTGGTGCTGGTCAAATATGCATAGGAGCAGGAACTCAGCATCAGGAGGACATCCTGGCCAACATTGCAACATTCTTACAACGTTTATTTTTTTGTAATCATTCTGTTGCATTACAGTAAGTTGAATTACTGGCTTCCCTGACAGTAAGTGGTTTCATTTTAAAAAGTTAATGAAGCAATATTTTTCTAATCGTTCTCATGTAATCTTGCTTTAAGAATTACCAAGTACAGGATGTAAGTCTTGAATATTTTGTTAGTTTGGAGCGGAGTTGCAAACCTTAATGTTATTTTACATATGCCAAGCATGATTCATGAAATGTAATGACTGCGTATTTAAACGTTGACAAGTATTGTTGAATGGATTTGTATTGTTAATTTATTACATACAATGGCAAATATTTGATTTAAATTATTTTTTTGCAACTAAAACACCTCTGCGTGGCCTGCATGTGCAGAAATTGTACCTTTTAGAAATTTACTGGTGCACTGAATTAGCCTGTCTATGCAAACACAAAGTGTTATGTTCCTGTTGTAATATATTCTCATTAAAGTCCAGGACATTTGTAGATGTATCAGTTTGCTCTATGTGGGGGGAAATCGTCAGTTCTGTACATACTTTTCACTTCTAAGAGAAGTTCTGCCGATTTAACTCATTCCAGCCCAGGCAGTGCTCTGCCACCACTGAGCTCTCCATTGGCTTATGGCATGAGCTGGATTCACCCCTGTAAACTCCAGCACAATAGGCTCAGCCTACACTTTTTGCCGATTGGGCCACTTGAAAGACTGAATTTTCATTGTTTAAATATATGCAACATTTAAACAGCCTGAGCCAATCCCAATTAACCCCAGTCACTATAAAGTCAGTTCAACATCCTCCATTCTACAGTTATGCCCAAAATTATTCATAACCAGGCCAAATGCTTAATTATGGTGAATTTTTATTTCACAAATAGGCATCTTCTGGCTGGAAATGAGATATATATATATATATATCTGTCTGATGTTTGGCTCTAGAATCTTTTTTTCATAATGCCATTTGCTTTTACAAGGTTGCCTGGCCCATTGGTGGAAAAACACCCCCAAAGCATTATGTTCCCACCACTATGGTGTTCTTGGGGTTGAATGCTTTTCCTTTTTTTATCCAAACTAAGCCACATCCCTATGTCCAAAACAACTAATTTTTTTCTCGTCAGACCACAGAATTGATGACCAAAAGGTCTTTTTTTCCTGGTGAGCTTTTGCAAAGGCTAGGCGAGCTTTTGAAATCTTGAAGAAGTGGAGTCCTCCTTGGTCGGTGTCCATGGAGGCCAGCCTTGTGCAGTATCCGCTGGAGTGTCTGCCTTGAAATGTTGGTGCCAGCATTACTCAGATTATTCAGGATGGCTTTGCTGGTGATCTGTGGATTCTAACTAGCCTCCTGCACTACCAGACTTGCCAGCAGAGGGGTCACTTTTGGCTTCCTACCATGTCCTTTCAGATTTTTTCGTGTGAAACTCCTTGAATTTTCTAATAATGCTTTGCACAATGGCTACTGGTACTTGAAAACATTTGGAAATACCTTTGTAGCCTTTCCCTTTCTTGCGAGCATCCACAATGCCCAACCAGAGGTCCTCACTAAGGTCCTTGGTTTTAACCATGACATGCAATTGACCAGAAACTGACTAGAAAACAGCTGTACCAGCTGTTATGAATTTATAGTCAATTAGAACGCTCTAGAACATGCTAGAAGTTACCAGGAGCACTTAGAATGGTGCAGAAGATTGTATTCCCTGAGAATTTTATGATTAGATCTGGGATATGAAATATTTTAGACATGGAACATTGTCAAAATATTTTTTTAAAAAGCTAACTTTCCATTAATATTTGCCCAATTTCTTGTCATTTCCAGTCAGAAGATACCTATTCACCAAATAAAAACTCAAACTTTTACCTGGGAATGAATTATTTTGTGCTTAACTAAGTACTGTCTACCACTCAAAGATTTAACATCTTTTCTAAAACAAAGGCCACTGTAATCACAGTGGCTTCTGACATCTAATGGACTGCAGACTTGAGAGATCTCTCTCTCAAAGAGCATAGCTAAATAAACACTTCAGCAATCAAGGGGCAAGATGGAACAAAACCAGCAGATTATGCACCATACATAACCCCTGTTCTGGCTCTACTGCCACTTACTGTGAAGCTTATTGAGCACAAGTTCACATAAAGAACGGACACCACCGCCAGAGGGGAGAGGCTGGCTGGTTCTCAGAGTTTTGGGAATATTATTCTCTAATCAGCTACAGCTCAGCAATTGTCATCTAGAAATGAGTGTCGCACTATACCAACAGTCAATTGAAATTAAAGTCACTACCCCCTAGTGGACCCAAATCAGAAGCTATGGTTAGATATTTATTTTCCCTGCTGGACAACATGGCACTGTCCTTATGCAGGCTGAAGTTTGAATTACCATGGTCAAACCTCTAAAGACACAAAAGAGTTTACAAAGCAAACTTTATTTTAACAGCACATGCATTACATCAGTTTCAGCTGCAAATCATACAACCAGGATAGCTTAAAACTTTTCCTCACTTTATGCCCATACAAGCAATAAAATGCATTCAACCACCATACAAAAGGAATTTTCTTAAAAAAAGATTTCGAATTTAAGAGCACTGTGGCCCTTAAAACTACACATTGTTTTGAAAGGTTATCGATTGAGAAATGGAAAGCCTAAACGTTAGAGTATGGCATTTTTTAAAGTGTAGTTTGTAAATGCACACCTTTGTCACATCAGGTGGGCCAGGCTCCAGAGCCCATTTCATGCAGGCTACAATTAAAATGGCTTCCACCAAAAACATTTCACAATACATACGCCAGCTGCAGAAAAAACAAACAAACTATAAAGCAGTTGTGCAGTTTGCGTGTGCAGCATGCTCCCCATTCAAAACGGTCCTTAAAACGAAATGTTTAGTCTTCCTACAAGTGTTTTTTTTTTGGTTCTGGAGCAAAGTGCAATGGTGTGACCCATCTGCACAGTATTGGCGAGCTCTGCTGTGCTGCCCTGTTGTGGTACGCATGTCCACCCCAGCTACATGGGGTCATGTCCACTTATCGCCACCCTAGTGGAGCTAGTGCAGAAAGCAGTGATCAAGGTTTCAATCGTTTGAGTGGGCTGGGGTGCTGGGAAAGAGCGGCTTGAGGCAACAGAAGTGGTGGTGTTGGGGTCCTATCGGTTGATGGAGCTGTAGGAAACCTGGGATCCTGGGTCCAGGGGCTTGGTAGAGGCCTCGTCCACTTCTGGTTGCTGCTCTAGGGTAGCTTCCACGATGGGTGTCTTGTCCTCTTCCTCCTCCTCTTCGCAGTGGGGCAGGTGGAAAAAGGTCGTCAGCCCATGCATGTCGGCCAGCTTGTGGAAGGTGCGCAGGACCAGGAACATCATCATTAGCCCCACAAACAGGTAGACTGAATGGGAAATGAATGAACACAGAACAATGGTTTATATAAATAAAAAAATAAAAACGCATTTAGTTTGTAGATGCAAGAGACAGCATCTTAACCCAAACATGAAGTCAACCGTGCGAGTGAAACACTTTTCTAATACGTGGAAAAAGACCTAGAACGCACAATATACAGAGCAAATTCACAATACTGAGAAATCCATAGAGTAATGAATAAAAACTAGGCACTGCGCAATTTTAAACAACATGCCTCAGTTACCTTCTCATAAAAATAGCTGAAAAGGAAGTTGTGGAATGTCTGGCTGCAGCACTTCCATCAGAATCTTCAGCACACCATTTCAGTAGCAATGTGTGTCAATCATATTTTGTTATTTTATTGCTTGAATAACACTCCAGTTTTGCAATTACCATTTTAACATGCATGAAAAAGTTTTTCCCCCCGATTCAGATTTTTGACTAAAACGAGTTACTGGACGATGTATTTTAAGTAACCTGAGAAACAGATCTAATCTGTCCCCAGAGTGCTAAGCAACAGAGATCAGTGGCTAAAACATGCTGGGTTCAGTAACAACCACGGAGCAAGACTTGTTTACTAGTACAGACTTCTATCTAAATGAATCAGAGAGGGCCTGCATGACTCCAATAAATGCTACAGGGCGGTGTGTGTCACAAGCACCGAGAACACTTACCCCAAAGTACACCACTAAAAATGATGACGCCGAACTAAGGTTGTCAAACGTATGTCCCGTACCTTTCTGGATGCTGAGCAAATATTTGTCAGGTATAAGTGCAATTTGTAAAGTTTGCTTAGCAGTTCTTTCTCTTTAAAAATAAAAAAGGCTGATTTTAATGCCTTTAAGCTCCAAAGCACAATAAACCCTCCTTCATTCAATCATCTATTCCCCTCAGCCTTTTCCAAATTAATGACAAAACGGGTCAATAGATGAACGTAGCCATGTGATTCGCAAAATGAGCGACTACAGGTTTTTTTCCCAGGAGTTTGGCATTGCAGCATGAAAACCGCTTAAAACCCAGGAGCTGCTAATGCGCTGGGAGCCCGATGTCATGTGAGGTGTGGACGTTGCCAAGGCTCAGCCAAAACCACATTGGTTTCGAAGACCCCAGTATAGTGTTATGCACGCACCCATTGACCACCCACATGGTAGACATTCATACGACCTTATAAAGTTATAAAAATCAATGACATTAATCAGTTTTAACCAAGCCATCAATTGTGTGACAAAAAAAATTAACTTGGTTACCAACCCTAGATCCTTTGGCGACTAATCTAGCCTTTCTTTCACCAAGTCTTGCAAACCAGGAACGTTGGAATTTTTCCCATCAAGGAAATATTTAAACAGAAAGACATCACATTGGCATCTGGTTAGCTAGTCCAAGTGCAGCAAAGTATCTTCTTATCCATGTCAAACTTCAATTTTATAAAGATTACCACACGCTACAGGCGTCAGGGAAAAAGTATACATACATTGTTAAGATATATAAAGCACTGCTCAGCAGGGCTGGCTTTGAGCAGTCCTGCCTTCTACACACCCATGAC
>JAOVYW010011974.1:6965-17840 GCA_025775045.1 Hiodon tergisus | reverse complement strand
GTTACTGTGGTTGTGCTCATTACAAACCTATGATCCTGTACATAACATGAATCGTAAATATATTATATATAGGCCTACATTACAACATAAAAAGTATTTGCTCTTGGCTGAAGGGCAAACAAAGTGGACCAGGCACACGCCCGCAGTGACAACTAAAAGGCATGAATTAACTTACGTATTGTATCTGTAACCACAAAGTTGCTAGTTTAAATCCAGTTCCTGGTGTGAGTATGGAACGCAACCCATTTTCCTCCGATAAAGGGAGAGGGCACGGAGACGATACATGTTAAACATATTTGGTATTAAATTATTCCTTTGTGGCAAAAATGTTTTTTGGCACTGGTAATAGATACTGAGATCCATTCTCCAGGCATCATCGATCTATTACCAGTGTAGTAAAGATTAAACACATCTTTTGCCTGATATTTTCAAACGTAAGAATGCTTCTCAGTCAGTTCTGATTATTCAAATAATATTTAAAGTACATTACCAAATGCCTACATAAGCACATGAACATAGGTACATACAGGACTCTCAAATCTCCCACCCAGGTGAAAGCATGTGTGCTATGATTGGTGCTTTTCTGTAATCTGAAATGACAAACAAATTCAGATTGACATGGCTGGCTGATCCAGGCCATTTAAGTATTACATTTGGACAGTTTATGTAGAGAATAATACAAATATTACCAATATATTACTCCTGTTTTTTATTGTATTTTGTTTTGTACAGCCTTATTATTATTATTATTATTAATATCAACATTGCAGAGGGTCAATAGTCATAATTTGTGAATATAGTTCTCCAAATTTTATATATATATATATATATATATATATATATACATACATACACACACACACACAAAAATACCAAACTGATAGAAAGATAAGGTTAAACTTAACTTATGACCTGAGCCCTTACCCATCAGAAAATAAACAATACTGTTGTATTATTTCCTAATATTTGAAATATATTGACATGATATGCTCTATTCAGTGTGTCCTACAGGCTCATGCATTTTTAAAAATGGCACAATGTTTTACATTTCCTGAAACCCAGAGAAAGAAACAGGGCAAAGGTCAAACACAAGAACAATTTCTTTATTACATCAATCAAGGAAATTACAGTTCCATTTTCAAATTTAAATTTTTTTTAAACCATTTTAGAAAATATTGATTTTTGACTGGAGTTCATAATCGGTACAAACATTATCACTCAGCATTTCAAAATTCAGTCACCATCTCACTAAAAAGTTGGGATTGCAAGCACGGAAAAGAAGAGCCAGAAAAATTAGCTGTTTGAAAAAACCGAAGTAAACATCTATGCAACTTACATTAATTTCCCAGCTATAGAGGAGCCAAACCAAAGGCATTGGGGATGCTCAGATATACCGCCTATGATATTTCTTATGGTGTCCATATAAGTCCACATAAGAAAAACATTAAAACACTGAAACACATGAATGCTAATTTACCAGACACTTAAGAATGATCTGTCCTTTTAAAATAATAATTAGCATAAAATTGTACTGGATTAAAAGTAATTTATAAAACTGCGTATTTCTGACCGTGCCAGCCGATTGGTTCATGGGAATTCCAACCATGCGTACATTCATGATACACACGTGGCAAAATAAAAATTTTGTGCCTCCATTTTATATCGCTGCGTGTAAACATAACTCAAAATGTACGCTAACTAGCTAACTAACTAACTATTGACAGCTGCAAGCAACAGAACACTGCTTCGAAAGTTCCTTTTAAAGGTACTGGCAAAGGATAATGTCATTGGATAATGGGAAAACCTTGGAGTAACATCCTCGCAAGACAACCCACTAAAACCACGAAATGGGTGCTTTGGGATATCAAGAGTGATTGTTACTTTAGAAACTGCACCGTTAATGGAAACGTAAAAATTCATTTGAAAAGCAAGTAAAGGTAACAGGATTATGCCGATTGGCTAGCTAGAAGTGTGTAACTAGCTAGAACATTTTTAAAAAGTTCTGTTGATTCAGTTTACATGGAATCATTTTCTAATTGGATTCTTATAAAAATTTTGTGTGATGTCCAATGTAATTTCCGTTGTAACTGAATAAAAAAAAGCGATAAGGCACTCGAGGCCATGGTATATCATGAATATTTTGGAGAATTTATTATTACAACCTTGTGCTCCCTTGAAAGGTCATTCAACATTGAAGCGTTCCTGTCAATGTTCTGTCTAACAAAACAATATCACATGGGGGTGCATGTGTGTGCGCATGTGTGTTGTATTCTGTGACAGAATAATGGAGGCAACCACAGCTTTTCATCAGAAAAGCATGGCATGATGACACACGAGCAAGCAAAGATATCCACATTCACACCTTTGTGGTCAGGGAGAGCGCTGGACCAAACTGTCCACTCAGAACAGGGCATTGAAAGCAGAAAAAGGGTTCGCTGTCCGCAAACACTATCCAAAGTTTCCTAGGCAACTTCCACTTTCTCCTGCCAGGTCTCAAATCCTAAAACCTGACCAAAACTGGACAATATCCCAACAAAAGATGGACTGTGGGGATTCAGGGCAGGCGGGATCTATGGAGAAATGGGAGCCTGGCTATGCCAGCGCCTTTTTGTTGGCCCTCCCATTGCCCATGGGGGGAGTTTGCTGGCTGAACATGGAGAGAGACAGAGAAGGACTGTCTTTGGCCAGTCTGTAGCTGATCAAATGATCCTATGAGAGAAGAATTAACATTTAGCAATATCATGGGGGTTCATATTGTGGGTGTGCTAAACAGTTATCACCAGAATGACATCCCAGACCAGTTATTTTACCACTTTCAGCGGCTGTCTACTCCCTACACCAAATCTGTTACTATAGCGGATATGGCAGTTCTTTTGATCCGACTCTTAAGAATGTCTATTTAAATTAGGTTTCTATTTATATTTCTAACTAAAGGTTTCTATTTAAATTAAGTACAATAGGACATTGGGTATCATCACAAAGACAGAACAAAGTTTGAAGGGTATCTTGAAGAGTGAAGCCAATAGATGGTTTTGACTTTCACAACACTGAATGTATTCATACCTTACACAAGATTACCCTATGATAATCTGGCGATTTGCATTCTGTGTCCTGATCATACCTTGAAATAACTCACTTTCATTTCTGCTTCAGTTATTTACAAATGCATATAAGCGTGTTGAATGAAACCAGGGTGTTTTACTTACATTTCAGAACAAAGAGGGCATGCTATACTTAGATGCCTATCAACAGGCTCCCATGTGGCTGAGTCCAGTTAGACCAAGTCCCATATATCAGACTCACTGGTTAGAATCTGGATCATGCCACTAGCTGAATGTGACCGGGAGTCCCACGAGGAAGAGTACAGTTGGCTGAACGCTACTCAGGGAAGGTTGGGTGCTAGTCAGCATACTCTTGGCTATCTGCAAAATGCGGCCTCTGACTTCCTGGTCACTATATGTGAGCAGTGCTGTCGGAGGAAACTGCCAGTCCTTCAGTCACCAGTGAACCTCCTGTACAGAGCTGTATGCCCTGCAGCGTCTTAAATGCCACTGATTGGGAGTCTGGTGGGTTGGGGGATTGGGGGAACTACCCCCTCATCGTTGCATCGTTGCAAAATTTTGTGTCCATGGACAAGACTGAGAGGTCATAATTCCAAAATTTAAAATAGGTTCCCACCAAGGTCATTGAGAGTAGGTTTCCTGTCTGATGTAGATCCAGATATCAATTGTGTGACCAAGAAACCAAATGGTGAATGCCCAGATGGTGCACATCTGTTGTACTCAACACTTACCCTGAACTCTAAGACTAATACATTACTTTCTATGTTCAGTGAAACTCTCACACTCACCAGTCATGCTATGATTTTACATTTAACTGGAAAGCATGCCCTTGCTGCAAGAATGGACTGGCAGGTTTTTCCTTTGTCCCTATTAGACGTTTAAGTGTGCTGAGTATAAAATACTTGTAAATATGAAAAATGATATACCAAATAAAACCTGGCCTTGTAAGGACATTGGGCTAGACACATGAGCAAATAAGTGGTGGCACAGCAGGCGCAAGGTTATAGAGGCAGAGGCCCATTGAAAGTATACTCTATTGATTGAAACAGAAAGATTAATTAATTGTGCAACACAATGGCTCACCTTGTTATATTGGTCCAAACGAAGGGACTGGAGGAGGAGTTTATAAGAATGAGACTCAGCCCACTTATACTTCAGGCCAATCACTCTATTCACATCTTGAAGCCTGCCTAATAAGCTCCTGGGGGAAAAAAACATGAATATTAAAGAAATAAAAAATTATATTTTTATGCTTATTTTCTCTGGCCCTGAGCAGAGAGCTGAGAGCTGGACGCAGACACTTTTTTCTTTGTGCGTGTATGTGTCTACATGTGTGCACGCGTTTGCGCCTGTGTGTGGGCATGTGCAAGGGAGACCACTTGAGTGTATGCATGCTTACTAGAGTGCTAGAAATGTGCACTTCTATTCATATGCCACAAGAGGAAAACATTTAAAAGAACTGGACACATTTTCTACGGGTGCCATCACAGACCAATATTGAGGCTTGAAATTAGTGAACTACATTTATTTTTTACTATACCTGACTGAATTCACAGGACACTTAAGTACTAAATGTGACAATTTACATTTCTGTATTATAACAACATTGCACTGCTGCGTTTAAAAAAATATTTTTCTGAATTTTAAAGATGCTGATAGAAAGGGAGAACATCTGCTAAAATTCCCCAATAACGACATTTTTTGTCAGATCCTTGAGCCTCAAACAACAGGAATCCGAAGATCCCAAAAATGTTTCCAAAGCAAAACAAGTAAAAGGCTAACACTGCTGAGTGAGCTATTCGGGAGAGTTGTGAGACACGCACCCGTGGTTCTCCGGAGGACGGCCCTGCAACAGCTCACTCAGGGTGTGAACACAGTCGGAGTAGCCACAGGCCGGCGCTGTCAATGGAAAGGCCTCCTGAAACAAACCGATCTGGACACAGGGACAAGCCCGGCACCACACCATGAGTCAATGGAGTAGCTGCACAGGCCCACATTCACTTTAACAATAATCTTCTGTTCTGTTCTGTTGCTGCTGCCACATATTTAAAACACTACATTTAAAGGCATGGGGTATTTGTAGTTCCACAAGCCACTGCACAGCAGTAATGTTTCAGAGGATACAAGCTGAATGAATCCAACTGCCCAGTGCCACACTCATGCTAATACAACTGTGAGGTGGGGGGCGCCTTTCACCTCCAATGCAACTGGATTGTTTTTTTGTTTTTTTAATGGTGTGGCACCTCTGACATTTGACAGTTCATGTTACTGGTAATAGGTTTATTTAAGCCACAATGACCATGGCTAGTGTTAACTGCTAAATGCAGCTCAGGACTGAAAGTGAGAGTGACCCACCACATGGAGAGAGGCTGGCTCTTTGTCCTGCTGCTTCTCCAGTGCACTCTGGGGCCACCACTGTCCCTCAGATGGATCTGGCAGCTGCGCTCCCAGCCCTTTGCCCAAAAGAATCTCGTCTGCTTGTTGGAATGCAGCCCATGTGCCCTCTGATTGATGGGATAGATTTTCCGTTGTGCCGGACATCCAAACGGCGGGCTGGCTCTCAGCGATATAGTTTGCAAGTGCTGTTGGGAAGGAAAAGTAAACAGAGTAACAGTGACATAGTGACAGTGAACATTCCTACAGTATATAGATATGAGGTGGTTTTACTATTTTCCAGTATTTTAGTATGATGGACTGCAACAAGGTTAATGTAAAGTAGGAATTGCTTACTGCTTACACCACAGCTGTGGTCTCCACAGACCAAACATCAGTTTCTCCACATGGTGTCACTGCAGACCCAGTTCTTATTGAATGTTCGCCACTGCTGCCTTGTTATTTATTTACCAGACATCCTTAATCAAATGGCCTACATTGTGTCAGCCAGTCGTCTGGGTTTAAACTGGTACAATTTAGGTTAATCGTCATCGGGGTAAGCTGGGGGCGTTCCCTCCTCTTTCTGGGTCCCTTTGCCACCGCTCAGCACCGACTTAGCATCAATGTCATACAAAGCACTCACTAACTATTCCCAATTTAGCCAGTGTTTTAACTTCACACTTAACAGGGACTGTTTTAATAAGTGTCCAGCCAAAATGGAATTGGTTATACAATAAGCAAATAGATAATAATACAAATGAATGATAAGCTAAAGGCTCCTCTAGCACAAGAAAGCCTCAACCTTCTCCCCCTCCTCCTGGGATCCATCAGTTATGAGATTATGATGGGAGACTGGGGATTAGGCTTTTAGTCCAAGATTTAATATAATGCTCTACCGCGGTACACATTACAGGGTGGCTGGGCTGGCATAAACACAGCCTGGGGAGCACCGTGCTTTGCCCTTTCAGTGGTCCTGTGCCTTTAAAGCATTGCCCCGAGCCCAGGCCGAGCGTGGGCTCACATTGTAGACGAAGAATGAATAATTAATAACCCCGAAACAGCCATGGGATGGAGGAGGGAGTGGGGAAGAGCCAGCAGGCCGGGCCAGACAGCCTGGAGGAGCCAATCACACTGGCTGAGTGGGGACAACGGGCATGCTCATGTCTGTTTAAGCAAGGAATTATCACAATATCTACCAACTAAAATGAAAATAATGAGTCGGTTTGAAACTGAAAGTATACTGAATCTATTTTAAACGTTATTTTACAATAAACAAGAATATATTACGCACTTGGTAGACAGCGCTTACAACATATCCACAGACTGAGAACATAGAATATAATTAAATGTATTTCTCATAAGAGAGGATACATTTATATCGTGAATTAGCCACTCGTTTATATCCTTGCAGACTAGCAAATAGGTAGCATTAGCTACATTTAATAAGGTAAAATATTTCTTTGGTCTGTTAATAACTCTTGGACATGGACAATTAGAAGCTAGCAGCCCATTAGCACAGTCGTTTCACAGTGCAGATTATGGTGAAGATGCTAATTCTATGCTGTCCCGCTTGTAACAGGGAGTTTGAGGCATGTTATGGTCCCTGACACACCAACTTAAAAGCTAACATGGGCAGGATGCCCCTGGTCCCAGTGATTTCAGTGACATCGATTTCTTGACAACTTAAAAAAGGTGAATCCAGGGGGATTAAGATTACGACTCTGGGTATCAGTACTGTCCGACAGTGCTGCAAATGAGCTGTTACGTAAAACCGTAAAGTACCAGACACCAGAGGGACTTACCACGGCTCTCATGTTCCCCACAAGGCACTTGATGGAAATCCTCAAAGCCGTTGTTCCAGGACGACTGCTCCCCTGCCTGTACAAAGAGCCCAAAGTCGTCGTCCCCTTCCTGCTCCGTGTCGAGACACCCCCCGCCGCCGGCCACCATGCCCCCGTCCCAGCCCCATGGCAGCTGCTCCTCCGCCGACGCCAGCGCGAGCGTCCCACCTCCAACCTCCGCCTGCCACCTGCCTGGGGCTGAGAGGGCCGTTGCCATGGTTCCCGGGGGGGGCGGATTAGCGGCAACCGCAAGAGTAGGGCCTCGTGAGGGGGAATCACCAGACTGCAAGATCAGGTCTGACTCTTCGGCCTCCCTCCTCCGCTCTCCGTCCCAGCTTGGTGTGGACCACAAAGCTCCACTTTGTGGCTCCTCTGCTCCCGCCCTGTTCTGTCCTGTGCCAAGCCACCCGCCCCATGGCTCCCTGCTACCATCGTCGCCCGACGCCTCTGCTCTGTCTCCCTGAGGGTCCCCAAGCTCTGTGACCGGGCTGCCCTGCTGCAGCATTATCCCACTGACCAGACCTGTGCCCCGCCTCACTGCATCACCCACTAGGTAAGCTACAAGGTCTGAGGCCTGCTCCACCCAACCATGTCGGTCATCAGCACGAGGGAGTTGGCCATTCCCGCCAATATCGCTGGAGCCCAGATGAACCCCAAAGCAGGGCCTACACTCTCGCTCGGACGACCGGGTCTCCATACAGCTATGTCTCTCAGGAACCTCGGTGCTGACCCAGCTGCGTGATACCTTGGCCCTCATTCTACAGCTGGTCCCATGGCCCCTTTGGTCAGGACCCAGAGGTCCTGCTGACTCTCTTGGCGTGCGCTTCTCGTGAGCAGAGGCATCTCCCACACTGTCGGTGATAAGAGTAGGGCCTTTGTCCTCAAGCAGGCCCTGAAAGCGACTGACTTCCACAGCAAAAGACTTTGGCTGGAGCCCTTCCTGCACATCTGCCGCGGCCTGAAAGCACTGAGACCCAGCACTGCGTGGATGTTGTGGGTCAGTGTGCTTCGGGGAGACTGAGCCGCTGGGGGGGCTGGATTCAGGCTTAGCTGGCTTCTCATACACACTGCCACTAGGCCAAGAGTTTTCCGCAGCTGTTCCCTTCTGATTAACTATGCCTTGAACCACTCTGCACTGACTGCCCTGATTTTGGCCCTGCTTTTCCCAGGCCAGCGCATCCTTTTGTGAGGCCTGAGATTGCTGCCTGGTCCTGTTTTTCTGGCTGTCCAGGAAGCCATCGCCCTCGCAGTCCGTAGGGGCTCCTTCCGTGCCAGAAAAAGCCACCTCACACGACGTCCGCCATTTTCGGAAGGGCCTGGGCTTGACCTTGAAAATTCCCGGCATTCCACTGTGTTGGCCCTTCTGTGAGGGTATGCTGCCACTGGCCCCCACATTAACTGAGGAATTTTTCTCCAGAGTACAGGGGACTTCAGCGCTCAGGCTAGCCGTAGAGTTGTAGCGCCTTCCAGGCGCACAGAGGAAATGGTGCCTCTCTGCCTGCAGGACAAAGCACTGCGTTTGTGTCTGGCTGCCCCCTTCTGAGGCCTTCAGTGTTGCCACGGTGACCAACTCGCCAACACTGCCATGTCCGTTTCCCAGGCCCCTGTGACAGCAGCTGTCAGGAGCATCAACCTGAAGCAACAGCCTGGTGCTGGCCCTTCCCTTTGCCGATCTGCCCCTCTGGGCACGCGGGTAGCTGCCTGTGTGCTTGTGCTGGTTCATCCAGCAGGCTGTGATTCCGCCCGTAACCCCGAGGCAGGGCCCAGGGTCACCCGGTATCAGTGGGGCCCGCCTCTGCCAGCTGGAGCACGCACCGCTCACGACCCAGGTCCTGAAGCTCTTCACAGGGGCAGGGAAGCTAACACTGCCAAGACTGGGGGCAGAGCCCTCATCCTGTGCGCCTCCAGCAAACGGGAGGCTGCCCTTCTCCCCATTTCCACGAGTTCGCTGCAAGCAGGAATAATTATTGTTGTTGTTTTGCTGGAGCATTGCAGTGGCTTCTGGAGCACTAGAGGATGCAGGCTTGTGTGAGGCACGACTTCCACCTTTTATGGCTCAGTGGCACCCAAGAGGGGATTCGGTGCTCCGGAAAGTCCTGAGTTCCACTGGCGCTTACCTCCCGTGTTTCTAAGCGGAGCCCACCGTAAATAGTGACGTCATCTTTATCGCAGGCCTCTAAATCACTGCCATGCGTGAGAGGGTGTTGAAATGCCCCCTAAATCCATCAAAGAGTTGAAGGAATACATTGGGTGTTCACAACAGCAACCTGGAGAAAAAAGGAATCTGAAACTAATTAAATAGAATAAAAGGGATTATCAAATGAAATACCACAATCAATTTATGTTTTCATTCTGAAAGCGATATTCACATTGTCTCAGAGCAAGCTAATTATCAACATGCAGAAGGCACCTATTGGCTGGCCTACATAAGTGCTTGTAAATATGTAGGCCAACAGTTTATTCAGATGAGTATTTTAAGCACATATATGCTCTTTATGGGTTTTTTAAATCTCACCATTACTGAAGGATAAAAAAATATAAGACTTTATAATACTAGACAATTTTTCCTGAATAAAAAATATTAACAAATCCAGAATGCTAATTAGCTACATACGATTTATCCTCAGTAAGTATGAAGGACAATAACAAGAGATTTTCTAATTTTAATGTAAATAGACATAGAAGAACACCAACATTCAGGCGGCGTCCTGACCTTTCAAAAGCTCATTTAAATTTCAATACATAAGTGACTTGCCATTGCATTCCCCTCGAGCGGGGGGGCTATATAAACAAAACCATAACCAATTACAATGAAATATAAAATAGCAAGCCTAGTTCTTTATGACCATTGGAATTATATATATATATATATATATATACGAAAACAGCAACGATTGCAACAGTTTTAAATTAACAAGTATTCCATTAAACAACGATTTATTACATTACTACCTAATGAGCTGTAGCAAGCGCTCACTAGCACAGCAGTACTTATCTATCTTGAAAAAAACAGGCGTTATTCCTTTAGAATTTTACGAATAGATTCTATCATTGACGCGATATATTCTCTTACCTTAACAAATCGCTCACATGAATTTGTCTAATGCAGAAATGACGCTTGACGAATGCGGAACTGGTTGCTGTTTCTTTGCCTTTATAACCGTTGAGGTCGCAAGCAAACACAATGCTTCTTTGAATCTCTGATCCGGTGCAATTGACTACATCTCAGAATAATTTCTCAACGGCACTGGTACAGGATGGCTCTCACGATTTTAAAAAACCGTTGTCATTGAGGCGTGTATTCTTCTGTCTTTTTGCCTTTGGGCGGCGCGTTTGGTCAGCTCTCAGAAACAGACGAAGAGACGCATATCTGCAGTAATCGTGTGCGTGCTCTCAGCAGCCGGGATACAGACAGCCTTTTTAAATTTCATCCCACACTCTGCGTGAGTGGACGTTCTAGAAAGAACACTCTATACAAAATTTCACCTGGTATACCGGCCTCGGGTCATTATTATCACGGTTAATGTACACAACAGTAAATCTCACTCTCACAGTTGACTGTTTCAATATTTTGTGAAACAATAAATGTGGATCCCAGA
>JAOVYW010011963.1:0-12459 GCA_025775045.1 Hiodon tergisus | reverse complement strand
AAGGGTTTTGATTGGTTGGACACAGTTTAGCATGACACATTCACTCAGCCCTCAGGTAGCTGAGACTGAAGGGTTTTGATTGGTTGGACACAGTTTAGCATGACACATTCACTCAGCCCTCAGGTAGCTGAGACTGAAGGGTTTTTGATTGGTTGGACACAGTGTGGCAAGACCCCTGTCTATTCAGCTGGGACCCTTTGGGCTTGGTGGGGCCATGGTATGGTCCCTGGATCTGGATGACTTCTCTGACAGCCTGTGCTAACAGTGCTCAGGGCCTCACATCTGTCCCTGGACAAATCCTGACCTCAGCCAAAGCCACAGCCACCATCCCTGAGTCACTGTGGCCACAAGACAACCAAGAGTTCTGTTCATTTCACCTGACAGACAAAACAAAAGTGAACTGACACTAATAAACAGTTATTTTGAAATGTTTTGCGGGGTAACAATGTTTTGAGGGCGGTTAATATTTTGGAGTTGCTATAAAGTGAGGAGTAAGGAAATACTTTGTAAAGATTTAGATATGAATTACTGTGTTCTTTTTATTTTTCTGTCAATGTCAGAAAATCAGAAAAGGTCATTAAACGGGCTACCGAGAGATTAACCCATAATATGCATTCATATTTTAGTGTTATTTTAATCTGTAAGGTGAGAGGTTTATGTAGCGTATTGATTTAGGTACTAGTCATGAAACCAGAAGGCTACAGCTACAATTATACCCATTGGCAAGATATACAAGTCCAATTGCTTCAGTTTATTTATAGCTGATTAAAATAATAAGCTCAGCTAAGCAACTATAACACATGCGGTCGTACAGAAATTCCAGGCTTCTTTATAATATGTGCTGCTATTTTAACATTGATGTACTTTGATCAAATTTGAAGACACAACTGACACATTTCGCCAAAAAAAAATCCCAAAAATGATATTTATGTGAAGAGTTGCATAACATGGTAAGAATGCAGAGAAGGCTTTCAAATAAAAGGACTGATTGGCATCAGATTGAGTCGGGGGGTTTGATTTGAATTTCAAATTGAATTTTTGTTAATCGTAAAGGAAACAAGTATCACATTTGATTGAGGGAGAAATGTACCCGCCCTTCAGTGTTGGACATGGTGCTCTCAAATGTCTGAAAACAGCCTTTGTGGACAAATTAACCGGATCATTGAATGTCTTTGCACCTGCAGTTTAACCAGTGGTATGTGTCTTCAGGTCTGTGTTTGGAAGAGAACTGTTGGAATGTGACTGCTTTTCAGAACTTCTTTTTTCTTCGGAAACGAAAATCTCTTTTGCAAGCATCAATTTCAATTAATATTTAACCAGAATACAAACTTTTTGATCATGCTCTGTTCTTCACATAACTAAATCTTCATCCAAAAAAATCCCCTAAAATCTAAATAACCTCTTTTATGGAAAGCCTTTAATTTTTGTTTCCTGACACAGGCAGGAACTTTCGCTGCAAAGTTTTCATATTACCGCCAGAGGGCACTGAAGGGCAACATACAAAATTGGGCAGCCAATGCATTGAAAATTACTTGACGACAAGTCACAGTCAGCCCTTGAGGGTGACACAAAACCGACTCAAAAACCGTCCAGCTAGCCCACGCTGATTCCGTGATTTTAGTTAACTTTCAATGTTTATTTTTGAGGTAGGTGATTTTGACTTAGTCAAAATGTGATTCTTGTGTTGTCAAGATTCTTGTGTTGTCCCTCCATAAAACTCCACTTGCACCCACTGTCAATACATGCCTGTGATGTGGCTTACTACTCATAGATTTCTGCATTCAGGGGTAATCCCTGAAATACGCAATTGGGATTGACTTGGATAACTGAAAATAAAGCAGTCAATAAGATATGAGAAAAATGTTCATTTTAGCTCAGAATAATTCCACTCAATTCCACTCATTCAGTCACCACAAATACCAACCCATCTCCTGTGAAGAAGATTCTTATCAAAAGCCTAGTTAGTCAACAGAAGGTATGCATGATGGCAGTAATGTTTCTGTTGAATAAAATATATTAATTGCTTTATTTTCTTTAAATCAGTATCTATGCAATACCGGAGAAAAACCTCACAGCAGCCGATGAGAGAAATACTGCCCCCTGTCCAGAGGTGTCGGCAGAGCAGTAGAGCGAGGCAAAGCAACGTCACAAGGGAGCGCTCTGGGAAACGATCTAGGCGGCGAAAGTGCCGACTAAGCCCGTACGCAGGAGATCCTTAGGCCCGGTGATTAAGTTTCTGCCCGCTTGGACTGTCTGTGCTGGAGGCCAGACTGGCACTCCTGGAAGAACACAGCGTCAGCACTGTGTCACACCCAGCGTTTCATTGTCTTATTACAGACCACACTGTTCCTGTTGATTACATTAGCTGCCATGTGTCTCCTGGATGGCCTCATGAAAATTTATAATTTTTAATGGATATTTTTCTGTCAGAAAAATGTAAAAATAAGCTATATGCAGGAATTACTAAATTCGACAGTGCAGGCCTCGTATGCAAGACATTACAGGTTTTAAAGATTTTATAAAAAAATTTTTTTTTTTTTTTTGCACACACCATGTTGAAGAGTGATTGAAAACTGCACCGTCAAACTACGCAGCATTACAATACAACCAGTGAAAACATTTTTAAAAATCACCAGAACCGACGTTATTGTTAGCATTAATGGAGTTAGGAATGCGAGATTAAACAGCTGCCTTTTTCATGGTCAGGCAGGCTTCTGCACCAATTCTGAGTGATAATGGAGCTTTTTTGCAAAAAAGAATCAGAATGTCAACTCCAAGTGAACCAGTTAGCCTCTGAGGGTTGTAGCTGAGAACATGAGGTATCCTAATCAGGAGTACGGTATAGTATATAAAGTTTTATTGTGAATTTCAGGAGCTGGAAGAGATCAATGCCCTAAATTGGGGTGCCTAATCATAAGATTTTACAGAGGTACTTATAAATGTATAAATATATACTTATATGTGCCTCTTTTTTAGCAATCCTTCTGAGATGGAAAAACCTACTCTGAGAAATGTATTTATGTGCCGTTAAAAGGATGGCTCTTGACCATTTTCATCAAATCTGGCAAGAGGGGTTTCCCAGTCGGTTTTATAGCCTGACAATTGTGTGGACAATTTCTGACAGCTGCTGTCTGTGACCTGAAAACACGTGTACGCCCAGGACACTGCTGTCTGTGACCTGAAAACACGTGTACGCCCAGGACACTGCTGTCTGTGACCTGGACACGCAAGTACGCCCAGGACACTGCTGTCTGTGACCTGGACACGCAAGTACGCCCAGGACACTGCTGTCTGTGACCTGGACACGCAAGTACGCCCAGGACACTGCTGTCTGGGACACAGATTCCCCATCCACCGTTGTACAATGTGAAAGAGAAACTTATCATGATTTCATTTTCTATTAAGCTATGAGAAATATGAGGCAAAACCAATTCTCATACCTGAATGTAAAACAACACAACATAAATATTTAGGTTCCAACACGTGTAGTTAGAGGAAGCCAAGATCACAAACTGTGATAGAAACCCAAAACCCCAGAATATTTCAGATCCCCAAAACTTCTAATTGCAGTTAAGCCAAATTAATTTGAGAATAATGGTACACTTAACAAAGAATTACAACATTAAATCCCCTAATTAAAACTGTTAAGACAGCACCAAATGTACAGATTAAAACAACTTCCCTCCAGTGGTTAGATCCAAAGAGCGATTCATTTTCTCAACAAAGGCCTATTCACGTTTGTCAGCATTAGCTTATTTAATAGCATTTTGATTGAACACACATTGTTACTAGAAATTTGAAGAAATGGAAAATATAATAATTGGACATTTTCTGAACTGGACCTGCAACTCCTGCACAGGGATAATGATATGGCCTTTTTACTTTACCTATGGTTTATATTTTTAAATGGTTGGGCTCATGTAGTTGAAGCTAACACTGCATTCCCCTTGCCCCTTGCCCCTTGCCTCCCTTGCCTCTTGCCCCTTGCCTCCCTTGCCTCTTGCCCCTTGCCTCCCTTGCCCCTGGCCCCTTGCCCCTTGCCCCTTGCCTCCCTTGCCCCTTGCCTCCCTTGCCCCTTGCCTCCCTTGCCTCCCTTGCCTCCCTTGGGTAGGGCACTCAGTGCACCGCAGATTGTTACAGGCGATCAGCTTTAATTGGGAGTCCTGGGAGATCCTGTTGTGTTATTCCGTGTGCTGAATTTCTTTGCAGTTGGACATGCTGATGGTTTCCCCTGCTCTCCCAGGCCTGTGTCGCCTGACAAGCCTTTCCACCGGTGAGAAACTCAAAGGGATGGCAAATGACTTGTGAACAACCCACAAGGAGTAATATGCTTCTTGTAATTGCATTTTGTCTTCTTTTTCGACCCAAAAAAGCGAGAGCTACACCCAGATCAGTGGTCAGGCTGCATACTTTCTGTCATTCACTGCTTTGCGTGTGCATTATATGTTAAAGAATGCACCCGCACCTCATTTGCAGCAGCAGCTGGGAGACGAGGGTTAATCTACGATGGAGTGGTAATGTCCGGGATACTCAGGAAAGACAAAAACATTTTTCATGTTCACACGGCACACCCCCACATGAATGAGATTCAATGCCAATGCAGCGGAGCTGGTTGAGGATGAACTCAGATGATGACATCTCTCCCTAGAGTTGGGACAAGTGTCTTTGGCTTAATGTGCAAAACTGTTCTCTTTTACTTTGGGAGGTTTTGTCTTGGGTGCAGCAGTTGTTGGGCCCAGGTTCCGTTCCAATTCAGGGATCCGGTGTGCCGACACACATAGGCCACATCAGTCTTTGCCACTGCTTTTTGTCAGTCAGCTATTTCCCACCTGGAAAGGAATTATGAGCCTAATAAAACAGCCACAGTGTGAGGTAGCAGAAAAACAGCAGACCCAGGTCCCCTGAGATCCCTGAGTTGGGAAAAATACTGCCAGATAGAAATGAATTAACTCCCCTGCTTTTCAGTTAAACACACAGGAGTCCAAGTCTATGCTTTGCAGGTCTCAGGGTCTGCTAGTTTACCCATTTATTGTTTAATTGGAGTCGTTATTTGGATTCAAAACTATCTCGCCTGGTGTTTCCTGATGCAAATCAGATTGAAAAACCAGCAGCCCTGCTGCCCACGAGAATTGAGGACACGCCTGAAATACACCTCAAGGGAAAGGGAGGGAGGAGGAGCCAATGACACTGAATCATGGGAATCTGGGCCTCTATGGGCCCGTGGGAAAATTGTACTGGCAGAACACATCCCTGTTTCCACCGGCCCATTAGCCTTAGTGTTGATGAGTGTGTTAAACAAGAACAGCACATTAATCACATTAGGAGACTAAGATAATTTGATTCATTTAACACAGTATGAGCGAAACGTGAGCATGGCTGTAAATACCATTCACTGCAATGGTTTAGACCTCATTTGGGCTTCTGCGAATCTCCGCACTTCTCCTGCCATTAAGGAAAAGATCTCAGCAGTGAACAGCTTGGCTTCGACCTTTTGCTCTTAAAACTGGGATTCCGATCTGAAGCACTTAAATAATGAGCCTATGGAGAAATTACATTACTTATCCCCGATGGGACGCCCTCTCAGGGCTGAATTCTGATGGGCAGAGCCATTTCTACTTCTCCGCGCCTAGAAATGAACGAGAGTCAAAAAACCGGCAGCTCAACATTGATCAAGGGGCCCTATTAGTCGGTGAAATATGCGGGGCCAAGGGTTCTTCTGCAGCTATTTGTGAGATGCATTGTGGGCTGTTTAACAAACAAGTCTATAGCGAGCCTTCGTCAATCTTGATTGTGTGACTGATGCGGCACAAAGGGTCGTCTGTACACAGTATGTTTACAGACTGGCTGGGTTTCGTCGGGCTACTAAAGGGTAATATTAATTAATGCTGTCAATAGTCCAGCACTAATTAAACAGTCTGAGAATACCCTGGTGATTAATTAAGGGATAAAATTAAGAAGGCTGCTTGTGGTAAAGAATTATGGTTAATTACTTAGCGTCCAATTAAGCAACAAGGCTTATGCTTGACGTAATGCAGTGTTCAATTTGTTTTCCTTCTGGTTAAAAGCTTGATAGAACTCCAGCCTAAAAATCCATTTGTCCTCAAAACGCAGCCAAAGCCATCCACTGCTCACAAATGCTAAGAGGGAAAATTCACTGGCAATAACATGGGTGTGGCATGGCTTGGGGGTTGTGTGATGTTTGCAGAGCCAATAGCTAATTGAAGAGAAAAGAGAATGCACCGACAAAATTAGTAGAACCATAAATGCATAATATATTTTAAAGTATTTTTTATTTCATAAATAAAAAAACTAAAAAACATTGTCGTTCAGGTGGGGGTGCGCCATGTGCCCATTAAAAACGTTTTTGTCTTTCCTGAGTATCCCGGACATTACCACTCCATCATAGATAAACCCCTTGTCTCCCAGCTGTTGCTGCAAATGAGGTGTGAGTGAATACTTTAACATATACATTTTGTTTTTTGACAAATCATTTATATTTAATTCATATCCAATTATACATTTTTTGGGGATTTCTATAGCCTTATACTGTACATAAGCACTGTTTATTTCTGTTTTTTGATCACTGCATAGCATACAGTGGGGACCAATTGTTCATGGGGTCGGAGCGTGGCGTGGGCTTGGCGTGGGCTTGGCGTGAGTTGTGCATTGCTAAGTAATTTTCAGGGTAATATTCCAGCTCATCTCATGAACTGCCTATTTTACTAATATTAACACCAGTAATGCAATTCCACATTCAATAAAGGGTTTGATAACAGAGTTAATGTGTTGTGGAGCAAAAAAGACGATTTGAGATGTTTAAATTTTCAAGAGGGTTTGGCCAAGGATAGCGATATTACACATGACATAAATATGTAACATTCACGTACCGCATTTTCACAGCATATCATTGAAACCAGTTTAACCTCGGTTTTTCGCTTTTTTTCCAGGTGACGAACACTGCACTCTGGTCAGCATAAGCAAAGTTATGCATCATTTCGGAGTGCTCTTGTGACAACCCTGCTGGGACTGAATTAATTATAGTGGATACAGTTTCTCCTTTGGGCATGTATGAGCACAGTGCCTCAGTCATTACCCACAGAGCTCAGCTGCTTGTCGTTTCAATCCGCTTGTTAATTTACGGTCGTGTTGTTGGACAGTTACCGGTTGCGGTGACTGGAGAAAGCGCACGGCTCACCGAGGGCAGGCCTTCGATGTCTGGAGAACAACGCACACCGCTCTCCCAGTTGTGTCGAGAACAAAGCCTTCTTCTGAGGAGCTTGGAGATGTTACACTTCGTTTAGACTTAGATGGACAAATGCTATAAATCCTGGAAGGTTCTGAGTGCGAGGCATAGTCATGTTAATCTGTGACATTTGGGTGAAGTTCAGAGAGCTTTCCACTTTTACCTCGCCACGAAAGGAAGAAAGTCCTTTGAAGCTCAATGAATAAAGACCCTGGGTATGTTACTGAATTACAATTACGATAACAAGCGAGCTCCGCCAGTTCACGTAGGAAAGAGAATTAATGACGTGATTATTCAATTTATTTACTATCTGCGTTACAGAAGCCTGGACCGATAAAGGTTTCTGGCGGGTGTGCGCTCCAAACAACACGGAGGCTTCTTATTGGTTGACTTGATGGTGACATCAATATTCTATAAGGCTGAATTATATATGGCCCTGGTTAATTCCTGCAGATGGTTTAGATTTTCATCAGTGGGGATAAAGTGAAGACATCACAAAGCCAGAAGCAATCTAAGGGAACATTACGTGTTGCGAGGAGTTGACTGATTGCTTGATTGCAGTTTGCGATTAACCCTCAGCCTGAGTAGTAATTAAATACCCGACCTTTTAAAAAAAGGTATATTTTGTATCTAATTAAAAGTTTTGGAAAAAAAAAATAGATATATTATATTTTGTTTCCATGCAATGTTTTTCTCACATCTAAGCAAACCAGCAGCTGTTAAAAAAATTGCCAAGCCAAGGAAGTTAACTAGAGCAGTGGTTCACAATGTAGGTTGTCCATAAACAAAAGAACTTAAAATATTTGTGATTTTAAACTATTGCTCATAAATTGGCATGTGGATTGTGTACATTTAATACATGCACATTAATTTCTGCAAAAAATTCATTATAATGAATTTTAAATAAAATTTACATTATAAAATTTACATTATAATGCGAGTATGCACAGTATTACATGCAAACAGTGCTGATAAATATATATTTAAATATGTGTAAAATATAAAACTTATATATATATATATAATTAATGTGTGAGGTGTGACCTCTCAACGTAATCATTCAAGTACTGACAGGGGATCGTTTTTTGTTTTCAGTTCACCATCCGCTCTGCCATCGATTGGTTATTGCCCTGGTAGTGCTTGCAGTCCATTGGGTATAAATTACTGTGTGGTAATGGGATTTGTGGGACTGTACTTGCAGCCAATGAGAAGGCTTCTGTGCCCGCTGGCTGGATAATTTAATGATGGTACTGGTACTAACCTGTGTACTAACCATGGACAAGAGCCAGCTCAGTGTCTATTTACTCATGTGTGTTCATTACCGTTTTAACGACTGCTAACTATGATTTCCACTCATAAAATATAATTCTATCCAATAATGCATTTTGGTAAGGCCAGTGAAGAACAAAATTGTTTTGAAAGAACCCACATGTTTAATTATTGTCTTTCATGCAGCCTCAAACCACTTGACATATGCATGGTGTCAAAAGGGAATAACTCAATAAATAAACTCAACCCAAATCTTATCCCTTTAAGACTATGTCCAGTTCCTTTAAGATCATGTCCCGCTCCTTTAAGACCATGTCCCACTCCTTTAAGACTATGTCCCGCTCCTTTAAGACCATGTCCCGCTCCTTTAAGACTATGTCCCGCTCCTTTAAGACCATGTCCCGCTCCTTTAAGACCATGTCCCGCTCCTTTAAGACCATGTCCCGCTCCTTTAAGACCATATCCCATCCTTTAATACTATGTCCCGCTCCTTTAAGACGGACCTTCCTGACCGTGCCATCCATCTCAGAATAAAAGGCCATGGGTTTGTTTAGTCAGGGTCTGTACCTGAGGGGAAGCATGGAGGTTGGTTTGGAAAACCAGTGGCTTGCATTAACAATTTGTAAATGTTTTCTGGCTTTTGGCCTGCTTTGTAGGAGAACCTGATGCATTGACCTTTTTTTCATGCATGTTTTGGATTAACAGCCATTGTTATATAGTTTTGACTGATTTTGTGTTGTTCCTATTGTACCTCTGACCAATTGGAGACCCTGCACATGAGGATACACCCCACAATCTGGGTTGTTAAAATATTTTTATGGGAGCTTTGTCAAGGAACTGATCAGAGAAGATTGTAGTTCATACAGTTGTGATTAGTTATGCTTTTCTGTTAACATGCTATCATGTTAATTAACTGTGTAATTTACTGATGCAAATTTGCCACCATGGTTCTGCTGAATCCATTACACATTTGTTATATACAAACGACAGCCCTAAAAACAGCTCTGAATGAAACAGTCTGCTTAATGAATGAATACAAATCTTTGCTACTTGCAGCACATTTGAAAGCAATCAAATTAAAAGGCTTTAATTGGGCTTACCACACTTTAGAGATCCTCTTTTTTTCCTTACAAAGAACAACCTTCATCAACAACCTCTAATCTCCTCCCCACTCACCTCTCATCCCCCCACACTCAATCAATCAATCAATCAATCAATCAGACCAATCAATCATTCACATTTTATTTCAAAACCCAATCACAGATTAACTAGATAAATAAATAAATAATTTTTTCAAAAATACAACAAACATGTAATGAAACTGAAACATATGCATTGAAAAATCACCAGTAAAACAAATTTATAAGTGAAATAGATAAAATAACTGGGCTAGTAAAACAAATTGATAAGTGAAATAGGTAAAATAACTGGGCTTGGGGTTCTAGACATTTTTGGCTATATGAACGTGGCGATATGGACCTCAGACATATTTTCCCCCAAAACGAAAAAGAGGACCAGAACATCTGAGTTAGGATCGCGGGGGGCATGGACAAAACCATCACATCCATCATCTGACCTTGTTCACCTGCAAGCCAAGCTGTGCTCATGTGAACTCTGTGAATTACCTTGAGCTGTATTATCCCCAGGTGAGAAGAGGACAATGTGGAACCAATCCAATAAACAGCAGCTACCCACCACCACTCTTCTGGCCAACCAACCGCCAGCTCAGCCCGGCTTCCAATTTCGCCCTAGTCTTAAGAAGAGAGCTGCTATCCAGTCTAATCGACTGATCACAAAAGCGTGATATTAGGTCACGTTTTTACATTTATCCCACTTGAGTTAATACACTCTCCCTTCCCTTGATTATCGGCTGCCGAACATATTTTGCATTTGTTGAGTGTGGTCCCAGCTGAAACAACGAAGAACCAGAAACAAACTACATGTGCTGAAGTCTCTGAGCTATCAACTCAGTTCTCTGGACTGCCTTTAGGGTCATGGACAAATTTTCCAGTTTTTCCCATCTGGCACTTGGTTTTCAGTTTGTTTTTGTTTTTTTCTGGAAAATGCAATCTGTGAAGTGCTTTGTGACAAATTCTATTATAAAAAAGAAACACTCTAACTTCTAACTCTAACTAAAATACTTTCACCCCTTTTTGGCTCCACAGCGAGAAGGTAAAATAAATGAATGCAGCAAACAGATTATTACGTGTAGGTCCTATTACAGATAAACCTTTAAAATGAAAACGCTGTCTAAACTGGGCCAGGACCTTCAGGGTAGAAGCTAAGTATCACCAGGTTGGACTTACAGATGTATGATACCGATACAGATGTAGCCTGGAGGAGCAAAGGGACAAGTGCAGGAGTTAGTGGGAATATAAAACGACTTATAACAGGTTATGGGCATGGGTGGCTGAGAATGTTCCGTTCTATTCTAAATGCAGTGGCTTGGTTCTGGATGGCTGATGCCAGGAGAAGCGTGGTCACGGAACGGGCCGTTCAATGGCGTTTGTGCCATTAACCCCCCCCACACACACACGATTTGTCACATGCGTTTTCGGCAAGTGTGTGACGCAAGTCTCTTCTATTCCTGCTTGCATGGACAGTTTCTTGACTGGCATTTGTGGAAGCACTAAACCACAGCGTCTGTGAAATTGACTGGGTCGGCATTCTGAGGATTGGAATTAGTTAAAGATCTTCTCTCTCTCTCTCTCTCAGACAGAGTTGCTGACAAGCACAGCATGGGTGGATGTGAGGATATATGGTGAATTACTGTATCCTGAAGTGTTTCCGCAAATCACTATATACACATACTTTGCAAATGTCTTGGGCTATCTAGCTAGTTAGTGACAGTGGAAAATAACTTCTGGAGTTCTGCAACAGATGGTTTTGTCTCCACAGAGCCCTGATCTCAACATCATCGAGGCTGTCTGGGATTACCTGGACAAGCAGAAGTAAGTGAGACAGCCAAAGTCAGTAGAAGTACTGTGGCAAGTTCTCCAAGAAGCTTGGAAAAAATTTACCTGCCGATTGTCTTATAAAACTGCATGACAGATGCAGTTTTTTACGGAAAATATTACACCAAATAGTTTACTGCCTGTTGCACGCCTGGGCGGGCCCAGTCCGTGGGTGGGCAGAAACAGGGAGATGAGTTTGTCGTTTACGCATTTTAGTTAGCAGTCCAAGAAATCAAATTACACAAAACAGAAAAAAGGTCACCCAGAAAATAAATAGCCCACGTTAGCAGAAAAACAAAATAAATCAGCTCTTCAAACAGCTAAATCTGAATGATAAACATTTCAAAACAACTTCACTTGACGCTGGTGCTAACGCTGACGCTGATGTTTTTTAAAGCATTTTCGCGACGTTGAAGTTCTGTCTAAGAGTTTTTTGTGTCTAAGACTTAAGCACAGTGCTGAATATATACACTTACCGGCCACTTTATTAGGTACACCTTGCTAGTACCAGGTTGCAACCCCTTTTGCCTTCAGAACTGCCTTAATCTTCATGGGATAGATTCAACAAGGTTCCTGACACATTCCTCAGAGATTTTGGTCCATATTGACATGAAAGCATCACAAAGGTTGCTGCAGATTTGTCGGCTGCACATCCATGATGAGAACATCCCGTTCCACCACATCCCAAAGGTGCTCTATTGGATTGAGATCCCGTGACTGTGGAGGCCATTTGAGTACAGTGAACTGTAGTGACATGGTGTGTTATCCTGCTGGAAGTAGCCATTAGAAGACGGGTACGCTGTGGTCATAAAGGGATGGACATGGTCAGCAACAATACTCAGGTAGGCTGTGGCGTTTAAATTGGTACTTAGGGCCCTGAAGTGGGCAAAGAAAATATAATTACACATGCACCACTAACCTGAACTATTGATACAAGGCATTGATCCATGTTTTCATGTTGTTTACGCCAAATTCTGAGCTTGCCATCTGAAT
>JAOVYW010011955.1:8140-25038 GCA_025775045.1 Hiodon tergisus | reverse complement strand
AATGGGAATATTAATAATCATACTGCTAACAATAAAAGTGTTCCACGATGCACTAAATAACATCATTTTTCTATGGCCCTTTTTTCTTTTGTGAACGTAGGCAAGAATCCATTTCCTTTTGTTCCTTAAACTCAAATTTAATGTGAAAACAAAATATGAAAACAGTATGCTAATTTATTTTCTTTTTTATGGTCTGAGCGTGAATTGTCATGGAGGAAAACTACATAACACTTTCCCTAAGACACTCTGAGCCGTGATATCGCAGCCAATTAAAATGTCCGACTGATGGCTGCAGCTTCCCCGAAAACAAACAGCCGCATGGTCAGATTAAAGTCTCGTAGGAGTTTATAGAGGGCAGACTTAACTACCATTGTCGGCATTGACACCGCTGACACTAATTAATACCTAAGTGTACCATGCCGCCATGCAATGTTGATAAGATCCCGGTGGGAGATAAATCAGCCGTCAGCGCTCAGACAGATACGGGGCTGTTTGACAGCTGTCAAAGAACAGTAACAGGGGAGCCTGCAGCGTTACCTTGTTGTGTCTCCTCAGTAGACCACCTTCAGCAGTCACCTCCAGGCACACACAGACGTGTTTCGGAATTAATGAAAAACTAACAGCACATAAGCTGATCGATTATCAGGGAGGAACCAAATGCGATGTCCATTTAATGGATCTTAAGAAAGAAATAGGATAATTAGTCTTATATCTACTTGATGATAATAATTTGAAAATGAACGCCTTGTGGTTGCTGTTAATACCTTAAGGCGAAGGAATGGGTGTGTGCAAGCTTGCCATCACTGTATAAGAAGCCACTCCCAGCAGGTAATGTGACATGATGGCATTAATCACTATATACTATACACCCAATGTCACTGAAGCCAATCACTTTGGGGTGTCATTGCAGTTTTTTGGCCAACAGCATTGCCTTTCTGCATGCAATCCGAAAGTACTGCCTTACTGTGCATGAAATCCAACAGCAATACCTCCCATCCTTTTGCCCAGGGTCTACATCTGCTAACTGACTCTTGATCTTAAGAGAATCCTTATCAAGCCCTTTCAGGATGCTTCAAGTGACATAGGCATTACTGCACATTTTCAGAATTTGGTATAAAACGTGCACATATGGATAAGTTTATTTAAGTTTCCATTTGAATAAATTCCGCTTTCCATGAGATTGGAGTCTCTCTAGATCTACAAAGAACCACATTGAAATGAACTGACAGGAGCATGGTACACACAAAAGGAGTACAATGGGAAACAAACAGAACTAGCATCCTTGATTTGTGTCCCTCTGAAGACCTTAACCCATTGACTCGCAAAGAACACCTTGACTGAGGTAAAGAGAAAACAAGCCCGATCTTTGATGATGAAACCGCACCATTTTACAGACTGCTGTGTTCAAATTGTGCACCAACTGTTTCTGAGAAAAGTGAAAAATAATAAATGTGATAAATGGCTGTCTGACTAATTTCATTGCGCTACTGCTGTAATACAGGTGGCTCTGGTTGCTTCCTCTGACTGTTTTAACCAATTTATTGCTCTTTGGCTTTCATTTGAAAATATAGGCAATTCCTTCTTCTGCAAAATGTACTGATTAAATGTTTTGGCACCTTTCAGTGTTAATGGTTTTGTGGAAACAGATAACAAAGTCAGTCGTTTAAAAAAGGAATGTCTCATTTTTTATGGTATCAGTTTTACGAACAATTCAGCAAGAAATGATTTTGAAGATCCAAACAACAAATTAACTTGTACATAGTGTGCTTCCATAACATAACTGGAAATTAATGTGCTTATGTGGAAACTATCAGTTCAGAGGCTTTTTCTGTTACTGTGCGATATGCTTTTAGATATCTCAGTGTAAAATGAAAAATATTTTTTGTGTGTGCTTTTTTGTTTCTGTATCTTTCATTGGAAATCAATGTCAGCTGATTGTTAGTTTTCCTTTCCATTGTCTTAGACAGGTATCAAACCCCAGTCCTCAAGGGCCGCAGGGATACCTTACAATTAACAACTGATTTACACCTGAAAACAGGTTAGATCATTTCTAATACAGATAATCTGTCATCCTCGATACGTCCATCTATCTATTTGACTTCTGTAACCCCCAAACCCCCCAGCTGTACCCTGTATCGCAGCTTTAACCCCATCAACAGCTTATTCTAGATTGTGTATTCCCAGGTTTACCACTCAAATATAATAAATGTCGTATTTAAGTCCAATAAATTACCCAGTGTTGGTCACATTATGTAAATGGATATCTAATGAACATGGTGGGGCAAAACCAGTCAAAAAAGCTTTTCAAACAATGTGGTTATCCAGATTTGAGTTGGAAATATTTACATATCGCAATATTCCTTTATGCTATTGACTGCTATTCTGGCCCTTCATATCAGAACGTGGGTCTTTTGTCTCTGACTATTTTTCCCAGACTGAGGCTACTCAGCATGAATTTGTGCTGAACAAGTTTTCTGAGGTCTTCAGGGGTGGCTCAGTGATGGATGGGACAACATTAATTCTTTAATTATTCTTTATGAACTCATTGATGTGTTTGTCAGAAACAACACCCAAAAAATCTGATTGGAATTTGTCACCAAGTCCAAAGGTTTCTGGCCTTTTATATTTGATTGTATTGTGCAGATTTAGTGTAGCAAGTGGTAACTATTTAATGTACCAGTAAGAGGCTGTATTTGTTGTCCGACTGTGTCACTCCCTATCACAGAAGCAGGAGCCCTCAAAATACCAAAGTTATAAATGCACGCAAGTTTCATGGGATTATGTAGTCAGGAAAGTGTTTGCAACCATGAACCTGGAAGTCACAACTTACACAACTCATATTTAAGGATTTATTTATATGCTAAAATTTTTTTCAATAATCTGTACTTTTTCTATTGACCTTTATTACCTAAAACAGATAATCTGAATAATAGAGTGCAGAAATGTAAATCTCACGTTCTTTAAAAACATGCAACAGTAGATTTAATTAACTTAATTAAAGAGATGCCTCAATTTAAATCCCCAGCAAAAGGGCAGAAAGCGAAACTGGCAATGGACTGCGTCTACCCCATATGGCACAATCTAATTATGGACACATTGTGTATCCACATTTACGTGAAGAGGGATCAACTTCCAAGAAAGTAAAATATAAATTATTCACTTGTGTGTTTACAGCAAAAAAATACTCAATAGTGCATTGTCACTCATGAACTTAAAACATGAAGTATAAAAGGAGCTGTACTTTTTGCCGCTCCTCTCAGCGGGAGTAGACTTCAGCTTGCATAAACTATGTGGTGCTGCGTTAAGATTACTGTCAACCTCTGATAACTTGCATCTGTGTATGAACAGAAAGGGGGGGGGGGGGGAGTCAGTGAATACCAACACTAGGTACTGGAAAAGTTGTTCTGTCGTCTGTTCATGGCTCAAATGCTGCATTCTTAGACTGGGTCCCTTTCAACAGTTGATGGAGTAGCAAGCAGCTCTCAGTTGGAATGGTGCTAGGGGATTACTAAGTCCGAAAGGCACTCTTTCAAACTCATAGAGCACCAAGGGGGTGGTGAAGGAAGTCTTTTACCTTAGAACCCATTTCTAAATTTCAGTAAGCACTCCAGCATCCAACATTTCTAACACTAACCAGATTTATTAAAGGAATTTGTCTGGATCTGTCCTGAATGAACCCTCTAACAGTATCATGTGTTTCAACCCCCCCCCACTTGTTTAGTCAGGTATGCAAATAGGCTTCATATTTACGATACAGACTAACCAAATACTTCCAGGGGCCACTGTTTAGCTATTTATATCTGCCTAAGAGCTCAATAACAGGCCTGTTGACCTATAGCAGAGGCAGGCAAGAGACACTGTATAAAAGACTGGCCTTTGGATAAAAGTACATTCTGGAACTCCACAATTATGTTCATCCCCAGTATACCTGGCAGCTCAGACAGGCTGTGGTCCTTAACAACAAAAAAACCGCAGCCATTTATGCTCTCCACCTCAAATCTTCATGTCAAGTCTCACATAGCTCAAATGGGGATTAGAAAGGCTACTAGTGGCAAGCATTGTCAGCCATGAAGAGGCATCACTAAGTGTTGAATGAAGAAACCTTCTTTGAGCATTTTAACTCAAGACTCAGTATCCACCAAACATGGGACAGTACTTCCTTTAAATCAACTTCAATGGTTTAACTCTCCCCAGATAAATTAGCATTTGCTGGATGAACTGCCTGAGCCCCAGATGCAAGCCTCTCCGTAGCTAGCTTGGTATATTACTTTAAAGGCTGCTGGTACGGCCTGTGTTTAGACAATGGTTGGAAATCCTGGACATTTCCAGTCACAAATGGGTCCTGGCCTTGTATATTCTCCTTTATTTCCTTATCTTTGTCCTGTACTGTGATGGGCAGTAGTGGGCTCCACTGTATTGGGGAAGGGTTGCAGCTCCTCTTATATAAATAAAATCAATACAAACCACCTGGCAAAAATATAAATAATTTATTAACAGGAGGGTTCACAACCAATATGGAGGACAACACATGGGCAAAATGTGGACAAAGGAATTTGAGGATGATGAAGATAAAATATATAAAACCCAATGTGTTCAATAAGCCCGCACAACAATGAGTTTGCTTAGATTAATGTTTCTTTCCCACCACAAATAGGAATTCACACCAACACAGGAGGTGCAAAATTACAGAACACATGCGTTCTTCCTTCTAAACACATTTATCAAAGATTAAACCTTTGTATACATGTTCATACAAGAGTAAAGTGCTGCCAATCATGATTACGGAAGCCACAACTTAAATTCAAATATATTTGACTTAAAATCGAATACTTATTTACAGAAAATAAACATACGTAAACATATTAATATTGCATCAGGCAGTCCTTTTCCCATTGACCTTAATCACCTAGAACAGATCATCTTAACTAGTAATTATGCCTATTGAAGGGAATGGATGTGAGAGTATAGTGTAGACATGTACCTGCGGCATTGCTGTCTGTTCTTAGATATCGTGAGACATGGATCTCTTAGGACTGAGCCAACAAGTCAATGCGGCGTGTCTTGACGTAGCTTAACAGTTACAGTACGCAACCAGGGAATCGACAAAAGTGATAGATTTAATTCTGCTGAGAACGTTGGAAGAGAAGCATAACCATTGCCTTTTTTTGTGTGAACTTCCACTTAATTTGTACCAATGTTTATGAAGCACGTGTTGTGCTAATTAACACAGTTTGCTAATTTTATTGTTTATAGCATGCGCTAGGTTTCACTTAAGGGATCTAGATAGTTGAGGTAGTGTGCAACAGATTAACTGGGGAGGTGGAATGTTGAGTATGGTAACTGTGTGCACACATCTTGTGTTTTAAATTGATTGAATGTTTAATGAAATCTACCTGCTCAATGGAAAAAATGGAAATGCACGCTTAGAGGCGCAGGGAACCAAACCTTGATCTGTTTATAATTAAATAGTGTCTCCCACTCTTTTATTAGGGAGTGGCCGTTCGGTTAGGCATATTGAATATTTAAGATTCTACAGGTCACATTAATAGATTACATATATATAAATATCATGTCCTTTAAAGCATGAAACTAAAAATGTCATTAAAAGAGATGCCTCGCCTTAAAACCCGAGTAAAAGAAAGAGGAACTTTCAGATAAAATTGGTTTACAGGTACTGTAGTCAGTATTATGAGACCACTATCTTCATAGAACTATGGCTGATTACATCAAAACAGTGAGAAAAGAATTACGACAGAAAAGGGTGGTAATAAAGCAGCCTTTACAACATGCGTTAGCAGATTGAAATGCACAAAAAAAACTTCAGCTTGTTTAAAACTGAGAATCTCAATGCTAGCAATGGACTGCGTCTTCCCCATATGGCGTCAAAATCCAACAGCTCTCCCGAACCCTGGAACGGGGGAGGTTTTATACCGTCAGTCGCAGCTGTAAGAAATTAGGGACGGAAATGAGCACTGGGGTTCTTCATCCACGGCAACACAATTTAATTAATTGCACGCTGACACGAGTGGAATACACAACAATGAGGCATCAACTTCTAAAAAGGAAAACTATAAAATGATTCACTCATCTGAAGTTTATGGCAAATACTCATTAATGCATTGTTACTTGCAAATTTAAAACGCACTTCAATAAAATCGCTACGTAATCCTGCTGGGATGAAAACAAAAAGAGCGAGATACACGTGTAAGTTGAGGCTGTGGTTATGGGCCAATCATGACCGACTACAGACAGTATCATTACTTTCTTTACAGCACGAAGAAGTTTTAGAGAGGTTAATTAAGCAAAGACCATCGACCGATTGCATGACGGCCAGTAAAAAAATGGGATTAAAGTTCTTTAATGCAAATTGTGCAGAGAAAGTAATAGAGCGTATTTGTAGGATGTTTGCTTACATACAGACCTGGTAGTCTAGCGCAAGCAGAACATCTCACACAAGTGCTGAACAAAATGCACCGCATCGGTGGGGATTTCCGTATTCAGCTCACAGCCCAATCAGGCGGCTGCCAGGCTGAAGCCAGTCATTGGGATGGGCAGGGATTCCAGTGCTGCTTGTGAAAGCTCCATGTTTTATTCAAACCCGCCAGGTGTGCTCGGGTGTTTTGAGGCTGCTGGAAGAAAAGACACTGTTTGCATGAGGGACGGAACAGGGAGAAAGCAGAGCCGGAAAAGTTAAGCAAATAAAAAAGGGCTGGTGCCATTTGGAAAGGAAGACCGAGAAAGACATAGACTGGGGAATGAGAAAGGAGAGTCACAAAGGGGTAGATAAGGTTCACCTCTTTAGAAGACTGAGACCTTCAACAGTGAAACCCTTTCTGGGCTACTCTTCAGAAAGTTTTCTGACTGATGGTATACACAAACACACACATTCAGACAACAGGAAAAAGACCAACATTGGTGAAAACACTGATTGAAATGTCTGTTAACTTTTCATTCAAGACACGTGCTTGCTTCGTGGGAATTAAAAATGCCCTCTTATCTAAAAGAAGAATGGCAGAGGGAGCGAATGTTTAAAGATGGCAATCCACAAACATCAGGGAGGTTTACCGAGATGTCAAAAGTCATAAAATATATAGGATTAGACAAGCACATCTGAATAATTAGGCAGTTATGCATTATTCATAGAGGTAGTCAATATCTAACAAGCAAGAAGCATCCATTATTCATACCCAGAGCTGACCCTGAGCGAAAATATGAGGCAATTGGGAGGGGGCCTTTCATTTTGATTGAAATTCCTGCATTTTACAAGTGAGGCGCAAATCAGATGCAGTTCAGTGCCAGGGTTGGCTATAGCTTACTGGGATCTGAATTTGGGAAAAATTAACGGCCAAAAACAAACCAATTATGCTACAAATGGGCCCTATTTTGAAGTAATACTCAGTGATCTTGCCCTGCCCCATGTGTGCAATGCTCAAAATGTAGTTCTCCTTAATGCCTCAATCACTAGGTAAATCCTTTCCCTTAACCCCAAGCCCTTCCTCAACCAAGGAACTGCCCTCTTGCAACAATGATCAATTCCACAGGCGTCCACGATCCCACAGCACATTTACACCACCGCGTTTGTTTTGGAGAGCAATGTAAATAGAAATTAGTCATAAAATTGCTTTGTACTTCAGGGTAATGTGCAGCAAGTCACCATCTGCAGGATGTAAATTAGTGAGATTCAATTAAGGTGGATTTTCACATTCGAAACTGCTGAAGTCAACATGACAGGGAGTGGAGAGAAACTCATTAGGCCACTTTATAGGGCCTTTTCACCCCCCACCCCCCATTGAGAAAGATTAGAGTTCCCTTGCCAGGCCACCGTGTTAGTAGCAAAGGCACACATTTCCCCTCCCTGGATAGCCAGTTCTGGGGAGAAAAATATTAACCACTGAATGAGTTTGGGGGATCAGGGCCATTTAGATTATCAGACAATCAGAGCCACTCATCTGATCAACAGCCCTTATTGGCTTTTGCTGGCAGTGGCCCATCTGCTTTTCCACTGCTAGCTCAGATATGCACTCTGGGCATCTGATTCAATCAACCACCGGTTGTTTTATCTCTGCAATTTAAATCAGTACAGCATAGTGAGTCCCGCACTCTCCTCACATCGGCGTCTATGCAGAGCCACTTCCACTTTTGGTAACCTGGGAAACGGAGAAGATGCTCCATTTGTCCCAGTACTCATGTAAGGTGACAGCAGGCAGATCCACGCTCCAAGGCTCTTTTTCGCAACCATGCATTACTTTGTTACTTCTGTTCTTCAAATTAAATGTACTGAATTTGCATGAAAATATTCATCCATTTCACAAGAAAATGCTGTGTATTGGTGTTGTCTTGATAAAGATATCGACGTAAACATCAATGTATTTTTTTTCTCTAAACAATAAAAATAATTTTTTAAAAGTAATTTAAATAATAAACATTTTATTCAAACCATTTTTTTTTCTTTTCCTGTAAAAATGAATTATTGAAAGCTTTAAAAACTGATTCCTTTACACTTATTGTAAAATCATTTTGTATCAGTTAGTATTCGTCCGCATGTTTAAAGTTAAGGAAATATCAGTTCATTGACTTCCACAAGTTGGGTGGGAGGGCTGTAGCTATGAATAATTCACATGAAATCGAACTTAAAAGTTTTCAAACAGTCTATCTGAAGATACTGAATGATCATTATCTGGCCAGGAAAAGTAAACAAAGCAATAATGAAACGAAGTAGTGTGATGTCAAGCAAATGACCACAAAAGACTGAAATCACATTCACTGGCTTTTTTTGTTTAGTTCCAACTGAAAAAATGTCAAAACACTGCTCAGTGGGGACATGGCTAGCATACGCACACAACAGACCCCAGGGGTCATTCCGGTTATTCCTGTCTATCCCCAACCCTCTGGCTTCGTCTGTCATTTTGTAGAATATCAAACACTGGGTCAAGAAATATAATTCATTCAACTGCCATTTTAACTGCCATTTCAACTGCCATTTCATCGTTTCTTACTTGGTACAGAATGCAAGCTAGCTAGATAACTATAATAAAGCTGAGACGTGTGCTTGCTAGCAAGCAATATTTGAATGAGCTAATTCACACAAATGCTGATGAGCGGTTACAGGGACTGATGAAATACACTACCGTTCAAAAGTTTGGGAACACCTACCTTTTTTTGTGAGGTGTTCAGATCAAGACTGAAGAATATGTTGGATTAAAGTGGATCACGAATGATCATCTCATGACAGCCCTGGGCCAGTTATTTGGCTGAAGATGCCATCGGCAGTGCCACGCAGACCAGATAGGGCACCCCATGCCCCGCTCTCGAGTTGCTGATCATCATTCATTCTCCAAACGAAAAGCGACAGATGACACCAATGTGCTGAGTGTTCCATTCATTATTGAACACTTCCAATAAATATTTGCCTGACCTGACACAGTGAGTAATAACTCGGGGCGCCCAGCTTGACAAATTACACAGCCCAGGAATTTCAAACCGCGACACTCGCTCACTCATGCGCACGTCCTTCCCGGTTAAATGCGTCAAGCTAATGGGTCTCCACAGCCTCCTCGCCCCAAACTGCACTGTTTGCTTCCACATCCACAGCTGTTGAGGAGGGATGGGTGTAGAGAACGTGGAACGCTGAAAATACGGAGCCAAGAGGAACAATCTACACTTTGATCACCCACGACCTCTAACTGTCAGAGTCTTGGCTTTGGGCACCTCTCGGCTCAGATGCAAACCCCAGCACACAGAGCGCATGGCTTGTCTCTTAGACACCCACCCAGCTCCGACCAGGACCGTCTCCAGTCATCCGCTTAGGCCCGCTCTGAATCACTCCCACACCAGCCTTCCCAGCAGTGTCATAATTAGCCGCCTGACGACTGAGGGCATTCAAGGGCAGATGCTACTTCCAGCGGTCCCAGCAAGATCCAACTGGATAACTTGTTAAAATAAATTCAAATATTCATTCAATCATTTTTTCAGTTAAATAAGATATTTACTGTAATAACAGAAATGTTTTCCCCGATATTTATAGTGACATCTCACACCAGGCACAAAGTGAAGGATACATCAAAGCTTTCATAGACTAAATGAATGTTAAAATAAATTCTCTAAAAAAACAAAAAAAAACATCAATATATGTGACCCCTACCATGCTGTGACATAGCAATTTCTATAGATTAATTAACTCCCAGTTTAAACAATAAGAAAGAACAATTATCTTAAATACTAGCAACAACCTAATTATTTCAGATACTGCATTTAAATTAAGAAATGGTTTAAACCTATCTAACATGGTTTGTCTTGATAGGCACAGCCCTAAATTACAGAACAAAAGCATAAAACATTCTGATCGAAGCGCATAAAGAAAAAGAAAGGTTGTTGTCCCGATTTTTTTAAGAACTCCGAGCTGACGGCCATGAAGGCATGCTCACCTTAAACATGTGCTTGTCACGTGCCAACAGCCAGGTTTCCCTGGGAAAGCCACTGTCAGGCCTTTCATTGCCAGCATTTCTTTATAATATTGCCAAGTCAGGCGCAGAAAATCTTTAAAACCCAGAGGTAGGCAGCCACCGAAACCGTGTTGTATTAGGCTGCGGTTGAGCCCTTATCTGATCCACTACGCTGGGCTTAGCCAGCAGCGCGTGGGCCGGTCTCGCTTACCTGGGCCCCTTAAGCGCTGTGACGGGAATAATGCCGATATCACAGGCGGGAGGCCGGGTTCCTTGTCACTATGCCGGGCAGTTAGGAATCGGCGGCGCTGGAACACAGATAATGAGCGCAAAATGAGAGACAAGGTCGCCAGAGTCTTCTCGTTCCCTCCGGATGATCCAGTGACCCGAAGAGCATCTCGCCCTCTCGTGGAGCCACAACAAGACATGACAAACCTGGTACTACAGGGGCAAGAACCGGGAAGCTGAATCTAGAAAATGACCGATTCTGGGTGAACAAACTCTGTCCAAGGCCCGTCCTGTTAAAGAAGACACGTTACAGTGTGCCCATAGCGCGAGGATGACTTAGTTTAAACTCACAGTACAGCAAACACTGCAGGCAACAGGAACACCCGGCATGCAGTAATAACAGGCCTAAAGTGCATGACTGACAGACACAATGACGTGGCAGATCTCCAAAGCAGATGCGCGCTCCGCTGTAAAAACGCGGTTGTGTCGCTAACGCCGAAAGATGGAGATTAGGCAAAGACAAAGCTTCGGGCTTCTCGTCACACACCAGCTTGTTATTCACATGCGGTCAGAAAAGGAAACTGCACAATAAAGCAAGCGCAGTTGCAGATACAAGAGGACACTGGTTAACTTGGTTACCTAACAAGGCCACTCTTCCTTTATACTTTATATTTCCTCGCAGTGACAAGAGCATGTTACAAGGTCTTCATCTAGACTGACAGAGAGTGCTGTCAGATCTCAGTACACAGCCCTGTCTCTCTCTCTCTCTCTCTCTCTCTCTCTCTCTCTGTTTCAGCGACCAACATGTGAAGCAGTAGATACAATCAGCCTTTCCGATCGGCCGTCAGCACACTTAAAAAATCCTCCTCATTATTCCCATGAATATTTCATGACTTTGTTTTTCGGTACGGAGAATGCCTTGTATTAATGTCTCTGTATTGCTTAGCCCCATCTCTTGGATGACTTGCAGCTCCCTTTTGCAAGGTATGATTGACTGGCCACAGGCTGGAAGGTCTATGCTTCTGGCTGCACTATTAGCTGCAAGTGGCGCCACTCCACTGCGTGCTAATAGGTTGTTAATAGTTCACAGTTGAATGGAGGCTCAGCAAAAAGCTATACGCTGAGAGCATATTGAAAAATAGAGGAGTGATTTTGGGTCGTTTATTATTATCATTCACAATTTTTTGTAAATAACGATAAACAGGCCCAGCTGTTTTAACCAATTTATAGATATATACAGATTGCGGCAAGAAATGATGATAGAATATTTACAAGTAAGATATTGTCAACTACAACATCTCCACACTGTGACCTGGAGTTTAAATATTTAGCTTATGTCATGACATTTATGAGTGGTGTGGAATCTGAGAGGCGATAAGTGAAACCCTACCTTAGCCCTCGACAAGCTTGCCAGGGTTTTCCCCTTCAAACAGGTTGTTTATCCCCATTTAAATTTGCCTCAAACAGCGTGTGTCCACAGCGGACATTCAGGTGTATACTTGTCTCCCATCAGCACGCATAGCCCCGCATCTGCTCTTCCACAGATGGGGCGCCGAAGGGCTCACACAAACTAATTGGCCTTTCCCCGGTCCAGTCCAGCTACCTACGCCGAATCCCTGCAGGCTTAAGCAGAGCATGAAGCTCCGTGAACTCTCTGACAGGCTGCACATTGTTGACCAGGCCATGAAAGAAGACTGCAGCTGAAGGCTTCCAGACTAATTTCTGCTGACCGTGCCAGAGCTATAAAGCCCCCACAGAAGGGTAAGAGTCTGCAGCCCTAAGGGTATACTGCTGGTGCGAATAAGGTATTTGACAAGGCATTCCCTGGACAAAACATAGCCATTTCCTCATGAGTGTGTTAAAAAATAAGTGTAATACAGTTACTGAATACTCCTGAATAAGAATATCAAATAATCTAAACAAAATCATTGGATATCTCTTTTTAGTTTTTTCAATATTAATTTGTAATCGCCAATTAAATTATGGTTTTCTCCCCAATCTGGAATCGTCGATTGCTCTAATGCATCCCTGGTCTCTGCTTTGAATCCTGCCGCCACAGCGAGAGTACGTGGTACAATTGGTCTCAAATTGCCTCAGAGCCACCATTCACTTTCACACAGTGCAGGCTGCGTAGCACAGAACCACGGCCCTCGGCAATTCAACTGGAGACGCTAGTTAGCGACAGGTAATGAAATACCCTGCCAATTCTCACCCACCCCAGCCCGGACGGTGCTCTGCTGGTCAATCTGCAAACAACATGATGATCGTGATTGGAACCAGCGAAATCCAGGTCATGGGGCTCAGTCTTCCCAGAGCAAGCTAATCGAAGGGCTAATAATTGTATATCCTTATAAAAACTTTGGCAGCTCATGAAAATAACACTAAATAAATGAAAGGTTAATGATTTTTTTAGCCACACAAGATCAACTGTAGAAAGTGGATTCAAAGGCCATGTTAGCTTAACTGCACATTGCTGGTGTTATCTCCATGTGCTCAACTCTTACTTCATGCTATATGCACGGGACATACTCAAACTCCGAGCTAATGAGACAGTTCTGCGAGTAAGGAAGCATTTCCCCTGCAGCAAAACACTGAAACCAGTTGTCTGGCGAGATACTCTGTTCAACAAAAAGAGATTTTTAACAAGCTACAAAAAGAAGATACTCAAATTCTTTGCGTATCTCTATGTTAGAATAGTCTGCTAGCTAGCTTATCGGCTAAATGGAACATTGCTTAAGGTCAAAAAGGGTTTATTGCAGTGTCATTGTTTTTGATATTTTAACTTAAAGAGGGACTAAAAGGCTAGACACTGGACACCAATACAGGGAAATCAACTCCAAAATAACCAGGCGACGGCAGTATTCACACAGTAACAGGCTCAGGGATATACAATAGCTATGATTTGTTCGGTGGTGCAGGCAGTCATTTAAATGATGAAGAAAAACGTCACACATTGATACGTCAAATCCTTGAGGTTTATTTGCCAATGATTTGGCAACAACCATGCCCACACTTCCACAAAGTAACAAATTATGTATAAAATGATTACACCAGTCAGTGAAATGGCGTCACTGCGAGACATCAATAAACGGATTAAAATAACGCAATCAACTAAAAAAAAATAATTTACGCAATTAACTAAAATTTATGGTATTTATGTTATTACATTATTCGATATTCTCTTGGCCGGCACCATGGAAATTTTGATGTTGGAAATATTTTGCGGACAAGCAATTTCAGCACAATGATTACAAGAAATGGTAAATACAAAACATTGTGGAAACCACAGTTCCACCGTTTACCGATCAGCGCGCAAGCGAGACTCTGGTTTGATAAAATAGCATTTAGTGGTCTCACAGAGGCATAAGTAGGACTTCCCCTCGAACCTTTAATGGCTAAATTAATTGTCATGGCGAATTGCTGCTGATGAACAAGTGCTCGTGTTCCACCAATTACAGACCATGGAAATCCGCAGGATTGTAGCACTCCTGGAACAGGGTTGCCGACCTCTGCTCAAACTGCTCGACGAGTGGCAAACTAACAAACCCCAGGGACACCACATCATGTTTAATCAGTAAAGGTGCCGTCATCTGATTAGAGACCAGCATAAATTACGTTTCACCCGTCCAACTCCGAAGGTGAACCAATAAATATGCAAAACAAAATTGACCAGTTGCTTTATTTAATGGGGAAACGAGAGCCACGCATAACTAGGCGGGCACCATCAGCACAAACGGACTACAGCAGCTCTGTGCGAGGAGCGATTTAAGTCACAGCGCCCCGAAGAAAGTTGCTCGCTTGATTTCTCCCTGTTGCCGAATCCTAGCCGTTCATCTTAAATTAGCTTAATCGGAGAGCTCCGAAAACGTTATTCTACAATTACAATTATGACATTATTTTATTTTAACAGTAAATCCCTTAAATCCCCCCCATCAGTATCTTTAAGATATTCTATACCATCCCAGTCCCCCCAAAGAAAACACACACAAAAAAAACTCATCCACAACTGATGTTTCAAAATCATTCAATTCTCACTACTCTCTAGCCCTTTGCAAAAGTGTTGCCGTATCAAATTTTAAATAAGGTGGGGGGGGGGGGGGAAATGTAAAATGTAAAAAAATTTCACATTGACATTATGGATTGATGAGAAGACGCAGAAGCCTAAACATAAGAACCAGCGAGTGCCATGCAGAGAGCCCGCTAGGGCCGCTCTTTCGTATCGCCAGCTCCATACAAAATCTCTGCCGAAAATATCCTCTGATCACTCCATCTGCGTAAGAAGTAACATTGGAGTGTCTGCAGCTGTGGTCGTCCCACCCGTCCCCGGGAAGCAGAGGAAACTGCAGGCCCCCTCTTGTCTCCTAGGCTCTTCAGGTACGTCTGGTTTTCTGCCTCTTGGCCTGGCGCTTGGCTTCATCGAGGGCAGCGTTGTCCCCGCCTGCCTGGCCCAGTCCCCGTACTCCCTGCACCCGGTTTACCAGCTGCAGCAGAAACGGGATTACCTGGACAAAGATTTAACGCGAGACTCATGACTCAGTCAAGGCACTGCACTGAAACCTAGCAGATTACAAAGACCTTAAAACACTAACTAATATTGACACTGGTAATGATTACACCAGGCCCTTGGTAAAGGTGCTTGCCCGAGGACAGACAGAGCCCTGATTCAGATTTGCTCGTTAGAGTCTGGATCACAACATCGGCCTACTGTGACTGGAAGTCCCCAGAGTCAGCGCACAATCGGCTAAATGGCTCGAGTCAGCATGGGATGCTCTTGGCAGCCAAGGAACATTGACCTCAGTTTACTTCGTCTGTAGGCTGGCAGTACTGATGGGAGGGCATGCCTGCCCCCCAGTAGGCGCTGAACCTCTTGTGCAATGCTTTATAACCTGAGGAACCACTTGAGGCTTCCTTATTTGTCCTATGGGTTCAGGGGTTTTCTCTATTGTAATCAATAATAAATACACAATTGCCGATGGGGGTTAAATAAAAACATCCACTGTCCTAAAACAAAATAAATTGGCTGCAGGGCACTAAATAAGCCGAAATATGAAAAAAGTAAAAGACACAATGTTACTAGAGGAAAAACCATACCTTCTCATGGTTGTATGCAGCGAGGAGTAGCAGCAGTGTAAGGGGTAGTGCAATGTATGAGCCCTGGGCAACATCCTGGTCAGGCACTTTGCGCTGAGAAACACACAGCGCTGTCAGTTTACCTTCACATTTGCACAGAATAAATCGGGGTGGGTGGGGGGGCATTAGACCCATTCAATGTTAACTGACCAAGGTTTACAAGAAATCCACACCCCTTTCTGAACTTATGCACCACTAATTTAATGGATTAAGGGGGGAAAAAAACAAACAAACATTCCAATAGACTCCAAGTCTGAGATGTATGCACTCCAGGAGAATAACTTTACACAGGATCTCTGGGAGAAACAGTCATTTCAGCAGCCAGAATCACCAGCGTGGCTAGACTAACGCACTCAAGTGCTCACTTAAGCACACCCTATTTTTTATTTAGAAGGGAGATAGTGGCGCCGTCTGATGCAGATTTCTGAGGCTTTTGTTCTGGGGAGATAGTACCGAAAAGTGAAGTGCATTTGCCTAGCCTGTTTACGGACTGAAAGTCTGAATTTGTGGCGTGGCTATCTTCGCTTTTTTTTTTTTATTTACATCAATGTTAGCAAGTAAAAAAAAAAAAAAAAAAACAACAACAAGGAAAACTAAAAAGAAAAACTTGTTCCCAAACCCTTAATATTTCATACGCTGTTCAGGGTACACACAAGGTTCAGAAATGTACATTAAAAAAAGAAACATTTCAGCTATGGTTGAATTAGCACTCACGTTGGGGTTAAAGGTCAAAGTGACGTGTTTGTGGTATCCCGAAGAGGTAAAGGAGACTTGTGGCAGAAAGAAGTCATATTGGGTGCGAGACAGTGTAGAGTGCAGCATCAATACATAGTTCTGCAGAAAGAGAAAATACATGTCTCATTCATTCAGTATGGGGGTAACTCATTGGTCTTAGGACAATGTCAATAAGATCACTGTGGCCACAAAACATTCTCCATGTCCATTTGCCAAGGATTTAACTTTATCTTGCTGCACGCTTAAAAACGTATGCAAAATGATGCTGTTATTCACCCATATAAAATTGGTATGAAAAGAAAGACGACCAAGTTCAGTTCTGTTCCTGACCATCTAATGTTGGTGTGTGTGTGTGTGTGTGTG
>JAOVYW010011954.1:53496-74620 GCA_025775045.1 Hiodon tergisus | reverse complement strand
CATGGCGCCAGAAACAACCGCTTCAGTCTGAAACGGACCGAGCGCTGGCCCTCCCCTCTCTCGCTGGCGAGAACAAGTCCAAAACCGCCCTCACCTCTGCCATTCTTTCTACATCAAGGCTACAATGCCGAGGGTGGGGTCTGAGTGCGTGGGTGTTTTTCCCCTCTGTCACTGACGTATTGGTTTCAAGGCTGGGGGACCTGGCATGGTTTTTGCTCATTTTTCCCGGCGTCAAAGTGGCAGCTGCGGAAGTTACTGGGGTGCGGCAACGACACCCGAGTGCATCGGCAGCTCCAAAAGCAGCGAGCGTTTTCCCCTCTCTGAACCCGTGCTCGCAGCACCTCCGCCCATCCCTTTAGGGCCCGATTTCACGGGAACGCTCTCGGCCGCATTGCCCCCTAGTGGCATTTTATGGATTGGTTTCAGTCGTCTAAAAACCAATATAGTCAATAGACACTATTGTCAATTAAATAAGGAAAAAGCAGATGCCGTATGCAGTAGATGCTGTATATTTAGCAACTGGGAGATTGTGAATCAAAGCTGAGATGCTGCCCGTATTGTTTCATGCTCAGTGCTTTCCCCCTGGTCATGCAAAGCCATTCAGGGAGCTCACTTTAGTCTGTAAGCCGTTGATCCTCGAGTGTGAATATGGTTTATTGTAGTCTGTATTTTAAACTGTGTCTAAGTGTTTAACCGGATATAGTATTGTCCAGAGTATTTGCTATTTGTAATTCTAAAAGCCTGTTGCCATTACACTTTCCAATTCTGCTGTGTTCCTCTAGTCTGAGACCTCACTAAAGCAGTTCTTAATGTATTCATTTATATGGCTTTTAAAGGTCAAATATGTCTGAAATGATCGCCATTATTCAAACCATTTAAATGCTGCTTGTGCAACCATACGTGGATGGTTAGCATTAAATTAATTTACAACTTTGGTATTTTGAAACCTGGACGTTGTTCTTTAAAAATGACAGAAATGATCTGATAATTTTGAATCTTACTGTATGTGGCATTTTGCTGGTCTAGCACCCCAATGTCCCATTTTAGATGTAGATGTCATTGGTTTAATTTTAGGATTGGCTTAGGTTTAGGTTTTGGGGGGGGAATACTGAACCAATGAATAAAGGTTGCTCAACAGTTCTCACAGAGACCATGCTCTTCAGGTTGTGATGGCTGTAGCCCAAAATGAAACGAGCAACCACTGCCTTGAAGTTGTGGCCAGTCGAATTCATTCTACTATATTTCAAGGATTTAAGTAATCTCTTAACCAGAAAAGTATTGTAGTTTTGGGCCACGATAGGCAGAGCTTTTAAAAGGGTGTTAGGCACGATTCGTAGTGGGTGTCTAGTCTTTTTGGGAATCCTGACCGATGAATGAAATATTCTTCGTTAGGAGGAACAATGGGCTCTTGGGTTTTGTCCGACACTGCTGCGAGCCTTGAACAACAACTCAGGCCCCAATATCAAATAAAGAGCGGTGCACTTTTTCTCATCAAACAAAAACAATTCTGGGGAAAAGACTTTCACTATAAATGAAAATATATAAAAGTAAATTTAAAACCTAAATCAACCAGCCAGCACAAGTTGGAAAAACAGGTCTGGCTTTGTCTTCGGGCTGAGGAAAAGGTGTTGCATTTAATTACTTGGAGAGCAAGTGTCCTTCGCTTTCATAAACCATGAGAATACTTTGCAACCACATTCAGCATTCCATAGTCTTTGGGAGGGAGCTAATGGGTGGCATTTATCTGTTGAGACGCCTTCTCTCCTACCAGACACGGCTTTTCTTGGGCCGTCTTTATGCTCTGACTTTCCCCAGAGCACGTCCCAGGATTTATCCAATTGTTTCCGGTATAATTTTGTTCTCTCACTTGGTTCTCCCCTTTTCTTCCCAAGCCCCTTTGCGCTGCGGTAGGGAGCCCTCACAGGATCCTGGCTCTTGTGCGAGTGCCGTGGAAAGACAGGTGGAACGGAGCGTCCAGTCAAGCGTGCTTCTACGGTACAAGTTGGTTAAGGCATGAATGATTTACTCCACGGATCGGTGAGCTCTGGGTTCGTGCACGCGTACAAACTGGCACTGCAGTTTCCGTGCCAAGTCATCGGGACCCGGGGGTGTTGCGTTGCCATGCCTCTAGGAGATATTAGTATTTTCAATTGAAAGTAGCACTCCAAATGTAACTAAATAAAGCCCTGCTGATGTTTTTATAATGTGTTCTTGTATGGCAGCCAGAAAAGGGCTTTAACATCATGCTCGTCCCTCAGCATTTTTTTCTAAAGACCTGGATGCAAGCATTTAAGTGAATTAAAGCATAGCTAAATAACAAAGCCCAGCTAAATACAGAAAACAAATGGCTGCTAAGCCTGCTACCCTGTATGTGGCATTTCAGAGTTGTGTATTGTTTGTGTTTTTTGTTTTGATCCCTTCACCCAGAGAAGCCAGAGACACCAGAGAAGTTGGCAGCGCTGAAATAAAGGCGCTGTAGCCCCCACGCCAGCCCTCAAAGCCCTGTATCTCAAGAGTGTAATTGTACAGGTAAACTGTAGAGCAAATAACTGCTCGCAAGAATGCAGCAGATGCGTTCACCTGTCTTTCCTCATGTACTGGCATCGGCACAAAGGGGCACTGTCAGGTTTTCGTTGCATTACGTTTACATTTCTCCCATTTGTCATCGACAAGTGCCCTGAACGGCTCTCATAGGGAACCAGAAGAGCCACGTGGTACGTTCCATAACAGAGGCTGTTACGTTGCAGCATACGTTTCAGTTCTTTGTTTCAGTAATGAGCTATGTGCGTTGCATGCCACAAAGGGGAAAGTCACATTTTGATTTCACGTTCCCCATTGCCTGGAAAACGGACAGAGCAGATGTTTCCTGTCCAAAAACCGAGAAAGCCACTTCAAACGAGCGGAGTTGAAATGATTTATCTGAAAGAAATGTTGTCGCAGTGGATTTAACCCTCCATTCTTAGGGGTAAGCTGTACATATTAACCCAGAATTAGCCGCTGTCCCAGAGGAGCAGCTGAACCCCTCAGGATTTATATTTTAGATGAGCGAGCCTAGCGTCTTTGGCAGGTCGAAAAGGTTGATGTGCTGCTAGCAATGTTATTCCAAGACCGAAGTGAGATTGAACCAGTGTATGGTTATGGTCTGATATGCCCTATTGTCCATGCAACATAACCACTGGGGAACCTCTCAGCAGGTAGAATGTCCCTCCTACATAAGGCCGTCTTACTGCAAGATGGATGCCTGACGGATGGGGTCTGGGGAGGACAAAATGTGATGTCACATGGCTTAATATGAGAATTGGAAGATATAGGTTTAATTCGGAAGAAAAATAACCCAGGTGAACCGTATGTTTTAGACATTATTGGTGAATATGTAAACCAGCTGTTAAAAATATCTCGCTCAGCAGATGGTGCATTTACAAAAAGGATATAACTGCTGCGCAAATGGCATGCCTAATGATGAGCCAATCACTGCTAATTATTGTAAACAAAGTCCATCATGTGTTTGTCTCCGTGAGTGAAAAAATTGGCCTTGAAGATTTTTCTTCAACCCACCCCAATCAATTCCACTGTCTGCCTTTGGGCCCCTCTGAGAAGGGGCTAATGCAAAACCATCGCTTCCTCCAGTAGACATCTGCAAACGGCTGCATTTCAGTGATCTCGAGTTCCACGTTTTGCGATTTCAGCTGCACCGAGCTGCAGATCCTCCACCTTTCGACTCTGGTCGGCAGATTGCCGTTCCCTCCACCACCTGGCCTCATTAGAGGCTCTTGATTCCCTAATCAGCAACAACAATGCACCCCTTACTAAATAATGATGGGCTCTGAAGTCTAAATTGGGGGAGCTGTACCTGAGGCAGGGGACGGCCCCTCGCTCCCCCCCCCCTGCCCCCCGACAGCTGTGTTGGATGTGTTGTATGGTGAGGGCAGTGTCATGTAAAGTTTCTGGAAATGCACAAGGAGATGCGTGCACACATGCATCACCCACTATTTAGAGTAGAAAAACAAACCAATGGTGTCTCAGCGAGTCTTCCTCACTCCCCCCACCGCCTCCATTAATCTTCAAGGAAGTGGGACTGATGCACATTACACGAGACTGGACTGAATATGCCAATGAAACTGATGACGGTTAGAATAAATTTAGTGAGTACTTGATTCGGCAGCAAGGGGTTGTCCCCATAGCTGCCCTTAAGGGTCTTCTGAACATGTGTAGAAAGGCTTAATGGGGCGCTGCTCTGCCTGAAGGTTTCTCCTAATAATGGGAGCAAAATTGCCGCGGCGCCGTCCAATGACGTATTATGTTTGGACCCTACATCACAGATCAGTCACGCTGTCACTTCCTCTCCCCATGTGATTCAAACGTGATTACATTGAAAGAGATTAGGGTACTTTTGGGGGAATTTCAGCCTTTTTATTATCCTTAACCCATTACTTCACCTGGCAGTGGGTGAGGTGAGAAGGGAGAACTGCTGCAAACGCCACAGCCTTAAAATCGCTGTGCGCCGTTGAAATGTCCCGCTCTGAACACAGCTCTGAGGTTCAGGTAGACCGCTTTAAATCTTCTGAGGGACAAAACAATGTTTAAACTACGAGGAGTGAGTGATGTGAAAAACATTTTGGATCACAAGAACATACATACGTGTTTTAGTTTACCATCTCGGGTGATGCATTTTTCTCCATTGCTAGTCATTACCCTAGAGGGTTGTGACTCAATATTTTCTTGTAAAAGAACAGCACACTTTACAGGGCATTTAACATTTTTTCTTTTGACAAGTCTACCCCAAGGTGTTACTGCAGGATTTCAGCTCTTTTTAACAGCTGGCCTGTATCTGGTACCTAATTAGGCTCTAAAAAACAGAGGCTAATGAGCAGTTAACTTTGACGGTACTTAATTAAAATTAAATTAACAACGATGACAGTGATATATTTGTTGCTTTTTAGAATGAAGATAATAAAGTAAGTGATAAAATTGCAATTTTGGAGCAGATTAGCGCTGTGGGCAGCTATTCAGCCCACTTCTTTGGTCATGGTTCATCTAAATACAAATGAATGAATCTACCTTTAATTATGGCAAAATCATTGATAATGGTTTCTGCCTGCCTAACCTCTCCTGTTCAATAGCTTTGATAGAGGAAGGTGTGTGGTTTTGCATCTGTATATATATCCTGTAAACTTCTAAGATCCATAAAAATGATTAAAGTACCTGTTTTGGTCAAATCGGAACCTTCCCACAACTGCATCTGATTTTCAGTGTAAACGAAAACCATGTGATGTTCCACGAATGCTTCCAGCTCCCAAGTGCAGGAAATGAGAACCATAATGGAAATGAAAAGCCGAGAATAAATCCCCAGATCAGATATTGTAACGGCTGTATTTCACTCTGATTACAAGTTGGATGGCATGTGGCATACCTGTGTGCTATTAAAACGGCTGATAGTGGCCGATGTAAACCAGGGCTATGGCTGGGCGCTGTTACCATGCACTGAAAATGTTTCCCTCCTGTACAAACAAGAGGGTCAATGGAATGCTCTGGAGCCAGCTGTCACGTCCAAAAACCCCATCACTGTTGGAAAGGAGCTGTTCGTGAGAGGAATCACTCCAAAAAACCCACCAGCGTGGAAAGGGTGTCGATCCGGGGAAGAATCACTCCAAAAACCCCACCAGCGTGGAAAGGGTGGCGATCCGGGGAAGAATCACTCCAAAAACACCACCAGCGTGGAAAGGGTGGCGATCCGGGGAAGAATCACTCCAAAAAACCCACCAGTGTTGAAAGGGTGGCGATCTGGGAAAGAATTCCTCCAAAAACCCCATCAGTGTGGGAACGGCAGCATTCCTGACAGGAATCACTCCAAAAACCCCACCTGTGTGGGAAAGGAGGTGTTCCTGGGAGGAGTTCCTGAGAGGAATCACTCCAAAAACACCACCAGCGTGGGAAGGGAGGCGTGCGTTCCTGAGGGGAATTACTCCAAAAACCCCACCAACGTTGGAAGGGTGGTGTTACTGAGAGGAGTCACTCCTAAAAAAAACACCAACGTGGGAAGGGTGGCATTCCTGACAGGAATCGCTCCAAAAACACCACCAAAGTGGGAAGGGTGTCATTCCCGAGAGGAATCGCACTAAACCTCTTTTTGTGGCACTTTGGGTTCTTTCTCTTTTCCCTAACGAGGCAGCATTTCGGATTAGCATAATGTCAATTTGTGTCACCGTATCTTCGACTCAATGTCCAAGTGATTCGATTCTGTGTGATAAGGCCAGATGGAATTAGGCAATGGCTTGCAGTAAAAGAAAGCCCAGTTGGATACAACGATTCATAATTTTCTTTATAGTAGCCGCCAGCTAAAGTCCTATATCTGTTTAGCTGCCGGTTGCCGTCTGTCCTTTGTGCTTGACCACCCAGGGGGTGATGCTTGGAAGGCGGGCTGATAACAGCGCTGTCTCTGTCTTTGCCAGAGCAGCATGAGAGCAGCAGCTTGGAGGCTAGAGACCAAGTGACGGAAATGCAACTGAAACTTTTGACTCCGGATGAATAGTTTACAGCGGCTCAACGTTGGCACGGCACTCTTCAGTCAGTCTCAGGATCGGCGTCTGAAACCTGTAAGGGGTGCCGTCTAATAACACATTCTACACGTGATGGCCAAAAATAAGCAAGCCAAATGTGCCACCTTTATAACCAATATATTTTTGCTATTGAATTCTCAGTAAATAATCGATAATGAAAGTTTTAGCTAGTGCAAGAAATCTTTTGTATTACTTTATATATAATGGCAGAACTGCAGACCATTTCAAAGTTCCCATCAGGATCGAACAATTTTTATGAGACCCTAAAAGGCCAAACTAGTACGAGGTAGAATTTACACCCTACTTTTTGCACTGTTCACAACGTTGCATTTGGCTTTTGGCATTTGCTTTTAGCAGGTTATACTAAAGCTGGCACTAAATTAGATGGCAAGACTCGGTCAAACATGGTCAAAAGTTTATTTCTCTGGGAATTGTATCTGATTGTTGCATTGAAACATGGGTTTTTTTGGTTTGCAGGTGTAGTTTTGTTCTGGGCCCAATGGGGCCCCTCCTGTGGCCAGGTGTTTTAGCCGATAGTTCTGCTGTTGCATTAAGGAGCTTCTTCCTCGACCCGATTCCATGCCTGGATAAATGGGTAAAAAGCTGAGAATGCTTCAGCTAAAACAGTGCTGCATCATTATAAAATTTTCACCAATGTTTAGACACTAAAAAACGTACACCCCAACGTAGAACGTGTTGGAGTCCAAATGTACTGGGACAAATTCTCAAGCCATGAGCAGCAAGGGTCTGAGAGCCTCTTACTTGCATTAACATAGCATAGTCTCACATTAGTCTAATTATAGCTGAAATAGCGGCCAATAATAATTTGCTACAGCTTGGAGGCAGCCTAAAATGGGGAGTAAAAAGAACAACTATTAAAAACAACAATTCACTCTGGCGGGAGTGAGTGCTCCTCTGTGCCATAGAAAGGAGGGCGAGCAAAACAAACCTTTTAGAGTCTTTTGGAGTGGAGCAGTAGGGGGTGGGGGTTCTTTCACAACTTTGCTCTCGTTCATCAGGAAAGCCAGACAGAATCCCTCCCAAATCGTCTGCCCTGCAGTGTGTCTCGCAGGAGAACAAACTATTGCGTGTATGTATGCATGTCCGTCAGCTTTTCGCTATACATCGACCCTCAGTTTTAAATTACACCCGAGCTGCCTTGCTGTTTCCAACTGTAAATCCATTGCCGATTGAAACGAACAGAAAAACTGCTTGCCAAGACTAGCTTGACAGCCCAGTCTTATTTCTCCTGTCCACTGCTGTGGCAGTATCGTGTTTCAGCCATGTCTTAAGCCCCTTACTCCCCAACAACCAGAGAGAGCCAGTCCTGACATTTAGCAAGGGTGGCCTACCAGAGTGTAATGAGTTAGCGGCCAGGCAATGCTCCGCAGGGGGACAACAAACTGTCCATACGGATCCCCCTCCACGTGGCCACGACGTGTGGAGGCAGCGCCGCAGTTAGGGGGTGTCAGAGGGAGTTAAGGTCTGCGGGCGTCGCATGACAGGAGGCCTGGTTGGGCGAGGGGCAGGGAGGGGAATGTGGAAGTATTAGTGCCTAGTCTTGACAGCAAAAGCGGTAGGTCCAGTACTGCAACCCATGAGGGCTTTTTGCTGTGGTGACGAGGGTGCCTGTTATCACATCATGTGGGCTATTTGGGAAACTTTTGTTTTCCACACGTTTTTGAAAAGAAAAGAAAAGATGCATCACCTCTAAACCCTTTCCAGTTTGCTCTCTACCCCTAGTGCTACAAGGGATGTGGTGTCGCGAAATGTGAGTGTTTACTTGGACAGCTCGACGCGGCTGATTACTCCCCCTGTCACCCGAGGAGAGTTTCCTTGCGAGCGGCGCAGTTAGTCACTCTGACAGCAAGTCTGACAAATAGCGATGCAGGCCTCTAAACCACAGGAGACGGTGTCAGGGCAGCCCCAAGAGCCTGTAAAATATATACTTCGCTGCATTTCCAGCTGATAACAGTGTTTCAGCTCAGCTGCACACACAGGGGTTTAAAAAGGGGGTTCTTGACAACTCAATAAAAGTATGTTGAGGAGCGTGACCCGGCTTGTGGCTGCAGAGCAGGCACACTGGCTAAGAACAGAGTAGATGACTTCAATAAACAAAGTTTAATAGCATAAATGTATGGCTGTAACTGTGAGTATGTTCATTTTTTGTGTTTTTTCCCCCTTATTTGACATTACCAATTGTGCTATGCATCTTGACAAAAATCCTGCTACCCACACACAGTCAGAATGATAAAGTATGATTAGTCTCCACCAGTCCTAGTCACCTTCTAGCCACCTGACACTTTTTCACACTGCAGGTTACACAGTACACAGCTGATCGGAGAAGCGGAGAGGAGATGCTAGTTAGCAGTAGACAGAGAGAAATTTCCCATTTCCAACCATCCCAGTCTTAGCAGCCAATTGTGTGCTGCTCTGCTTTTCTCTTACAATGGGCAAATTTAATTCGATCTTGAAAAAGCTAAATCGAGGAATCGGTGCCTTTTACTGACTGAGCCATTCAGGATGCATATGTCTTTCCTTTAACAAAGCGAAAATAGATTTACTAGTTTACTAGTTACTAGTTTCTTTTGTTGGATTAAAAAAGGCCATAAGTAAATTATTTTACTTGAAATTAGAAATAATCTTATTTATTGTTTTCTGTTTTTGCCCCATGCTTTCATGTCTAAGGGCCAGACGTATACATGTAAATTATTGTAGGCAACTCTGAACAGCCAAATCTACAGTTTATCTTACCTTGGCAGGAACGATAGTGGGCGCCTCCCTTGGAAAGAAAGCATGACTGCTGATTATATCCATTTAAACGAACATGCCAAATTACGACAATGTGTTTTCAATCTCCCTCCCAGCACAGCATAAGATGGGTCACACCCCTGTGCTGGGGCAATGCTCAGCTGCAGTCACCTACAGGTGGCTCTGAGCAGAGCGTTCAGGGTACAGTCTCCACTTCTCTGGTGAAACATGAGCACGCACCATGGCGGTTCTTTTCCTTTCCTCTCATTTTAATGCCAGGTGCAGAATAAGCTTCTGAAAGTGATCACTGGCTCTTGACAATGTGAATGTGTCGACGTCACTCTCATCCTGCTCCCCCCCCCAGGGGCAAAGGAATATCTCACGGAGGGAGTGTCGAGTGTTGAGTGAGCAAGGGGGACTTCAGGGAATGGTGCCTGGAAGGAGGAGGTTATGGGGTTTGTGTGTGATGCTAGTAATGTGAAAGTGCAAGGATGAGACAATGATTAAGCTGGAGAGAGGTCACTGATATCACTTTGGCCACACCATTATCTTTGCTGGGAACAGAGATACCAGTAATAATAATTTTCGCCTAAAAGCAACCTTCTCGTTCCTCCTTTGAAAGCACTCATTATTTGAATTCTTCTCGTTCCTCGCGGTCCTGATTTGGTCTGGGAGCTTGGAGTTGTGTGCGAGGACAACCTAGATTCTGCCTGGTTCTGATCAATGAACAGATGTGTCACGCTCTGATGTGAGTTGCACAGTACCGCGGCCAGACTCTCTGAGCATGGTCAATACCGGTGGCTGACAGGGACCACATTGGTCCAGTAAGTAGAACAGATTGTTGTCCGCACGGGTGCCAAAATGGATAGAATGTCAATAGAGACTTTAGGAGAACATAGTGGTCTTGCTCTATACTCCCCTATAGATCTTTGATAATTGAGTCTGCAGACGCTTAGGAGATGCTCTTATCTATAGGTCACAGGTTTAAAATTTTACCCTTTTTTAGAGCTAAATCTTTCCTAAAGCAATTGAGGTTGAGTACCATGTTCCTGAGAACAAAAGCATCTCCCTACCGTGGTTGCAGCTTTCTGGTCACAAGTTCAGTATCGGCCGAGGATTCCATTAAACCTACCAGCGAACATCTCTGCAGTCCTCAAATAAGTGTGTAATTTTTGCATAAACTGTGAAGACTCTTTCCAATATTTAAGATGACTCTGACGTTTGCATATTCTGAACACATGGCCACTGTCCAATCATCTCCAAGCACCACTGCTAGGTTTTCAACTAACATCCCAGTCTAGGAAGAGGTGGAGTGACATGGTTTATGTCACCTCACCTTTTTCCCCTCAATAAAGGTGAAATTAAACCAAAGTTGGGCCCCACTGTGAATAATCCGGGCCTGGAATCCAATTCTGAATAGAGGCTGACTCAGCACGAGGGACACATTTAAAGGTCCAGTAGATGAATCAAAAACAAAAGAATCCCTGGGTGTACAAGATCAAAGTTAAATGGAAATGGGGTGGAAAAAAGATTTGTATTTTTCACATTTATTTATATATATATATATATATATATATAAACATTTGTGGCATGCTTGGATGTGGGGTGCCTTTGAAATTATTTGCAGGTGCCCAGAACATTCTGTGAAAACAGAGGCTTGAGTTTCGGGCTCGGGCCTTCTTTGGAAGCTGCGCTCGCCTCGGTTGCCGGCGGCGTCTGTTGCTGCGGCATAGATGCGCTGGAAAGATAGTGGGCACAAGCCACGGCCATCGGCACGAATACCCCACAACCCCCGCCCCCTGAGGCAGGAAATTTCAGGACGTGCTTGCTGCCTGTACCTCATCTGCCAACGCTGTGGGCTGCGAGCACTGGCCACTAGCGCCCATGCGCGGCATGATTCCCTCACAGGAGACGGGGAGGCTGGAATGGAGTAAACGCTCTTTCCATGGTGTTACCCAGGTTCCAAGCACTCAGTGCTTTTCTCTGAACATAAAAGAGCTTGATTACTGGAGCTTGGGGCCTTTTTTGTATTTGCAGCAATGTCTGAGATGTCAAAATGAACACACATCTGTGACAGCAAATGGCAGGAGCAACTTTGGTTAACATCTAGCACAGAAATAAATCTACCTCACAGCACCTGGAAAACTTTCAGCACGTCTGATTATGCAAAAAAAAAATCAGATCAGACCCAGCAATCATAGGTCTCATTCTTTAGGTGGCAGTAGAAATGATTGGGTCAGTACTCACTGCCTTACTGGAGTTTGCTATGCTAATTGTAGTCTGCTGTAGAGTGCTTTGTTGACTGACAAAATGACAAATGTTTTGGTCCTTTTTCCATTCTTGTGAGATTCCAGTTATTGAATTCACATGCACTACATTTAGAGTTGTGTGATTTGCCATAAGTCCATAGTATATGGACTCACATAATTGGTGAGTTTCAGACGCAACATAAACTACCAGGTTGTTACAATAAAGGAGGGCTCCCTTGCTTTGATGTGCATGATGGAAGCTGGGTACGTCCCGTACGGGATACGGGATAGCCTGAGTGGTCACCACAGCCTTTTTTCATTCTGTCGTGGGGTACATGGATCCATAAGCAGGCTCCACAGCTGGCCGCGGTCGGCTTTCAGCAGGCAAAGCACCGTTAACACGTTGCACTGTGGGAATACCACGGAAAGCCGTTTACACCATAGTGGGAGTGGGGTGGGGGTAGGGGTTATCTGAGCAAACAGCTGAGCTGAGAATGAAACAAACATACACTTTGCTTTAAAGCTTTGAATTTGAAGTCGCAATGCAGGCGTTTCAGGAGTGAACAAAATTAACTAAAGCCTGTGACATTTTTATCCAACTATCTAATCTTTCGGTGGTGATTACAGTTTTTACAGGAAATACGAACGAGCCAAAAGTATAATGTATTTCACAAGAACTTGCTGTCTCCAAAATAGGATTTCAGTTCAGTCAGTTCCAGAGTTTTCCCGATTCACGGTTGTTTTATTCTGGCTTCCTGTCTGCCTTTCAGATGATGTATGACCAGGAAAGCTGGATGGTGGAAGCCCTGTCTTTGCCCGGCAACAGCTGTGCACTGCTGTTGAAAAGGTCCACGGTCACATTTTAACAGTGACCCTCTGAGATAAAGTGGGAATGGAATCCGATCCCCCCCCCCAGTTACATCATTCAGAGAGGGTCACGCTACCAGTGGAACCACCTGCTTCATACGGTCTGCCGTGGAAGTGACCTGGGAGATTGAGGGGTGAGGAGTGAGGGAGATGGAGAGCTGAGAATGGTCGGAGAAGTGGTGAACAACGTAGAAATGCAGGGGGGAAGTAGGCAGTAATGGAGAGAGAGAGAAGGGGCTAGCTGTGGAGGTCCTGGGTGTGGCCAGTCCAACTTGGTCCAGGGCGCTCGTTCATCACAGTCTGTAAGACGACCCTGTGGACCAGATGGCAGGGCCAACGGGTGCTCGGGGATGGGCGGAATGCAATTAAACTCAGCCTCAGCGTCGAGAGCGGCGGGGAAGAGCAGAAACACGTGGACAGAAACCAGTCTCAGGTTTCTTTCTTAATGGATATGGGCTGGTTTTTTTTTCTTGTTTGAAATTTACTTGCATGCGCATAAATCTTCTCTGGGTAAACAGAATAGCTGAACTTGAGGCGTGCTTCAAGACAGAAGATTGTTTAAGCGCCCTGAAAGTTTTATCCGATGCCAAGCACTTTCAACACAGGGACCATAGTACTTGACATATGAATACTTTTTTTTTTCTTCAAGAAGTGGTCGGTGGTTCTGGTTTATGTGTACGGAAAACTAAGAAATGCAGAATGTTCAGACTGCATTTACAAGATGCAAGATGCTTTATCAGGCTACAAAATATCTTTGCTCCAGAGAGATGGCCTTGCCTTTAAAATGGGTGCCATTTCCCCATTGTGGCAAATGCCTAGATCAAATTAAACTGCTCTATAAATTACCACTGAAGCTGCTTCAACATGGTGCTGTACTAAGATAAAGCACGGAAACTCTGTGTCTGGGACAGTAATCCATTCTTGTCCAGGTGGATGACCTGACACAGCTCCAAAAATACTTTTAATACTGTGCCATATGATGAGACATGTTCGCAAAAAATACAGTACGTTTTATACTTTGACATGTTTTTTTTTCTAAGTCACAGCCAATCAGTGTGTGTAGCATCAAAGCGAAGGCAAGATTTTTAAGAATCTTTACCAGAGCTCCGCTCCGGTTGGATTTAAGCCCTGCTCAAAACTGAAGCCACAGCTCGGTCAGTCCACATGCAATTAGCTTAGGCAACGCTCTGCGGCCAGCTCTCATCGCCGTTGGAATTGATACTATGCCACAGCGGAATCTAAATTTGGTGTTTATGTTGGCATTCGTCCCAGATTTTTACGTGGGAGGCCCTGGTCTGTTTGGAGTTTTGGCCTACACTACTCTGCTGCAACATCTGCACCAAAACGGCTCGCGCAAACCCACCTCCACCACCACCTCTGTGACCTTCCTCCGTTTCTCCTCCCTGTTAACAGAGATGCCGTCAGCTCCGCAGGGAGACAAGACGAGAGGAGAGAACCTCTTAGATCTCCCGCAGGTGAAGGCTGAAATGAGTGGATGTACTGCCTGCCTGAGCCTTCTGTGCTTTTGATCAAAGAAGAAGAAGAAAAAAGTTTACACTTTCTCAGGCAGAACAAAAACTGGAACGAATGTCTACGTCACTCAGTTTCAATTATTAATCATGGAAAAGCGCTGAGCATGTGGGTTTAAAGTAGGCCGTCGATCAGACTGACTCACTTCAATCCCCCCCATGACGTCGTTCCAGGTCCGTTGAACGTGCTCCTAAAATAAAAATCTTTCAAAAAAAGTATTGAGTATTGATATCAAAAGAATGGTTTACATTGTGACAAACTCAATGTATGAGGTCCTTGTGTACAGCAGCATAAATCATTTAAATTCAGTCTTCTAAGTATTTATGATTGCAGCATTCACCAGTTTTTTGGCTTTTCACTATGAAGCTATTCTGAAACAAAAAAAATTTCAACATGTAATCTACATGACAGAGTGAAATGCATTTTTATACAGGTATAGATATTTTAAAGTGGATTCTTCTGTTCTGGCCTTGAGCTGTTAATTAACCAGAATTCTTTTTCACAAATACAAAGCTTTCAACCCAGGCTGTCACCTGCCCGTTTCATATGGCTCGTGAAAGAGCAAGGGTCTGAGCTTATCTTTACTGTAATATAGTATACCTTAAGCATGTGTATTGGCCGTCTTGAATTCCACTCTTTGTGTGATACACTTTGACTTCTGTTCACGTGAGCTTACCAGTCACTTAAAAACCACCTCAATAGTGAAAAGTCACTGCTGAGCACTTTTCTGTGCTGCACGGCAACAAAAGCTCCTGGTTGTCTTCTGCCAAACCAGCGGCAAGCCAGTCAAGGACCCACGAGGACCACTGAGACATTCCCTCGCCTCTACTCTGGTTCCTCTGAACCAAACCTTGCTAAGCCAGATATCTGTCACCCGTCAAATAGGATGGTGGTAATAACACACATCATTCTCCAGTGGATTCAGAGAGAGCCCCGCACCTCTGCAGAATCTAACTCCACGCCTCATTTGCCTCATTGTGAAGAAAGGTCTGATTAAATATTTAAACCATTGAGTGCTTTTACTGGCATCAGGAGCCACACACTCCTGTAATATTAGATAACACAAAGTGTGGTAATTAAAATGGAGTCAAGTACTCAGAGAGCACCGCAGAACCCGCATCCATGTGCTCTCCTTTGTTATTCGACGTTCTAGTCTGCCTTTTCCTTAGTTCCACTACAAATTATTAGTGTGCAGCATCAAACTGGAGAGAACACTCAATTGTAGGAACCCTTTTAAATTTATGGGTTGGCAGGGGTCGATATTGCATGGGTCCCATCCCAGAAATCAGATGACGGTATGATGTATAATGAACAGCAGCCTGAGTAAAATTTAAGTAATAAGTAATATTCAACACGTCATCCTTTTTCTTCTTGGTTTGCCTCAGATTTAATCTATGCCAGACCTAATTAAAGTAATTTAAGCATTCCAACACTGCACTTTCCTCAAGAATGATCTCTCTTCTGTGAATCACTGGATGTTCTATAAGGAAGTTGCTGGGGCTTTTTAATCCTTATTGGACACTTGATGTCAGACATAAGGGCGGCATAAGTTCCTGAAACTGCAGGCCTGCAGAAGGTAAAGTTCATGGCATGTGAGGTTTTGATGAGATGTATAACTTGGGATGCCCAGGGTGTCTTAATAAGAATCCGTTTGCTTTGAAATATTATGGTGCACAGTGTATTTACAGTGTCACTATGCCTGCATAAAATGGATGCTTATTTTGTTGCCAAAAGCCCACTGCAGTGGTGTGAGAATTTGCTTTGAGTTAAACGTACATTTTCATTCCCTTTAGATAGTAATTACACTCGCAAGGGTCTGGCCAGTCTGTGAGTACAGGCTCATAGCGTATACCACCTTTAATCACATGGTCAAAAGCGGTAATACTATTGCATTCTCAAAATTGCTTTCAAGATATCTTAAATTTAATTGCAATTTTATACAAACACAATATCTGAGGTATCTCAGATTAACTTAATGTTTAATTTGACATATCTCAACTTGACTTCCTGTTCAATTTGAAATATTTTCAAATGAAAGGAAGTCCATTCAGAGTTTTCACAGGAAGTCTTGTACTGCATTTCAGAAATCTTGAAATCTCTCAATGACCGTTTGGCTTGCCTTAGTAATGTAGCCATGGTCCCTTCAGTGAGACTTCAACACACACCTGTATATATATCCTGAAACTACAGCACTTTTGTACTTGTACTTGTCGCTCTAGATAAGAGCGTCTGCTAAATGCCAAAAATGTAATGTAAATGTAAATATATATTTATATGAATACACTGTCACACCAGGTCTATTATAAAGTTTATTAATCACAACATGGTTGTGAAACATCCAGTGGAAGCGGCAAGTAATGTACATACTTGTGTGAAAAAGATGCTTAGGAAATACCTCACAAAACAACAGTTTTTCCATACATTCTCCATCGTTGATGCAGCAAGGTCTACATAACGCATAACGCGATAACAGTTGGCAGAAGTTCCGCACAAACTGTCTTTGAATGACTTTCACGTGTGCCTAGAATTTTCATCCACACAAATCATTGTGTTCAATTTCATGGTTCTCAAATTTTCTCAAGCCATGAAATAGCTATGTCGTCACACCAGTCAATCTGAGACCTATCTAGAGGCCTTCTACAAAGCAACGCATGAGTATGTCCACAAGACACCTATATGGGTTGACTGTATTGATTGTTCAGTTGTTAATCAGTTGTTAATGGTGTTAAAGTTTACATTTTTCTGTGTAGTTTACATCTGTATGGAAATCAGGTATTAAATTTTTTTTTTATACAAATGGTCGTTTAGTTGATGAAGGAAAATCAGATGCTACAAAGGCATTTCCTCCTACTGTATCGGAAACTAAGAGAAGTTTTGGAAAACAAAATGGGACATTTAAGAGGTTTGATGGAACTCATGTTTTCAGATACAGGTTATGCAAAAACAAAAGTATCACACACAGTTATTTTTTCGAAATGACAAAGTAATGGCCCGGTAATTTGATTGTTTCCCATCAAAATGACCTAGTCATGGAAAACTTTATTTTCTCTTTTGTGGAATCGATCTGTTTATTCCACTGGTTGGAGCCTCAGTTCACCTCATTATTAATTTGTATGAAGTGTGCGCTATGTAATGCTTCTAGATATGATTAGACCTTTCTACTCAACAGCAGTAGCATCACTGCAGAATACATACCTAAAGGCTTTTTATTGAGGGACCTATGGGAGTCGTTGTATTTCTGATTACACCTCTGCACATGACACACATACTTGAAATCATACAAAGTCCCTGTTTTCCTTAAACACAAAAGATAGGGAGAAGCTTTTGTTGCAGTTGGTTTGATTTGGAAAAATCTAAAATAAGCTCCCATAAACCTTTATGGTGTGCCATAAACAGGCCTTCGCAGAGTAAATTGCAGAATAATTTTTATTTAACAATAACACAAGTTTCAGTTGATAGTTTGGTTAGTCTCTTAATTTGTCTTTGAAATCTTATGTAACGGGGCCCTTTAATTATTTATATTCAAAGATTTGTATGTCTCAATGCACCCAAATCTATTCAAACCCATCACACAGCGGATATATGTGACATCATTATCTAGTTACAGTAGTTTAAAGATGTGGTGAATGTAAATATTTCCAATTAAACATACTGTGTCAGTCACTCGTTTACTTTTTAAAAAGTAATAAATACCGATTTAAATTATCCAGCAGAACACTTTCTTTTGTACTTTCTTCCCCACCACTACAAACAAAGGAAAATCAATAGGGTAATGCTTTTAAATACTGTACAGTAATGTAACCTCAATTAAAGTTATTTTTGGTTTATAAGATGTATTCAAGTCACCGTGAATTGTACATGAACAGATGATTAATGTTAATACGCAAACTCAGTCTTTTTCCCTTTGTTAATCATTACAGATACTAATGAGGCATCTGTTCCTATGAAGAACCACGGCTGCATTGGCAGTTTATTATTGAACCCATTTAAGTGCTTGTAAAGAGCCTACAAATTGCTAATTAAAGCTGTATTTTTAAACCCCAGTGTAAAGTTACCAAAAACTACTGCCTTTGTGGACCACGGAGTCGGTAAAGGCAATCATCTGGACTGAGCCCTATGAGCTGGATTTTGAGTGTTCAAATCCAAAATGTCATGGCACCCTTTATATCAGAACTGGCAGAGCACCGGCTTGGCTGAGGTGGTGGGAAACCGGAACGGGTTCTCCGAGCTTCTTCTGTCAGTTTTCTGTGGTCCTGTAGGCTGACAGTGCTGTCGAGGAGGACGTGCATCTCCTGCAAAGAAGAGTAAAGAACTACAGGAGATTTGTAGTCTTCTATCGGTATACATTACATATCTCATCTTTGGTTTCAGCTGCAGCGTTTTGGTTTTTGCAATTTTTTTTCTGATGGTGCCAGATTAGTTTTAGATATTCTTCCTTCAGATGATTTGTATAGTTTTTATCTGCATATACAAATAACACATTTTTCTGTTTAATCAGACTGAAATTACAAACATTTTCAGTTTATTCTTCAGTCTCTACTTTCTTATTCCAAGTAAAACACAGAATTGTTTAAAGTGAATTTGTTCATTCACTGGCCTTTCCAATCAATACTATTGATTCTAACTTAAGGCAATGCACTGTATGTATTACACGAGAGGGATTTAATAGATCAGAACTCTTCAGAGAAGCGTTGGAATGCTAATAATTTTGTTGCATCTTTACTGCAGCGATAATGTGGGATGAATATGTTTTATTGTGTTCTGGTGGTCAATTGTGAGTGATTATTGAATATAGCAAGTGTGTAATCCCCCGGAGGAGAAGGGATTCCTGCCCTGTGGCGAGGTGGATTTGCACTGGAGCTTCACTGAGGAATACGTAATGCTTTTCTCAGTAACCTGTGCACTGCTCCTTAGAGGCTCGCCCCCTGTAGTGAAATACGATAGTGCGCCAATGATGGACGGCTGCCTTTGGCAGGTGGAGTTTCCTGGCTGTTCTCCATGCCTCAGTTCTTTGGAGCCCTGCGTGCCTTCCAAAAGAAATGGCTGATGAGTTTTATGTTTTACACCACAGAAAGAAGCAGTGGGTCACCGCCTGTGCTCCGGGATCCCGCCAAGGCAGGAAGCAGCGCCAGACCCCAGGAAGCTGTACCACGGGAGACGTTAGCCTCGGAGCTGCTTCAGGTAAAGGTGATTGATGGGAGCAGCAGGCTTCCATGGAGCAAACTTCACATTTCCATTGGCCTGGAAGTAACTCTGCAAGAACCAGGAATACGAATGTGCAGACGTCTTTGGGCTGAACGACCTCGACTCCTCACAAACTGACTGCTTTTCTGGCTACCTCTCGGTCGCCATCAGATTTACACGTGGAAACGCCAGGTGAGATATTTATTAATAAATGTATAGTCCAAACAATGACTCCAATTCAACAATTAAGGGGTGAGGCATAACTAAAGCCAGCAGACCGCGTAGCCCACAAGGACTGTTTGACACCCTGATTTACAGTTTCACATTGGTGGTGGCAGATTGGTTCTTGGGTGATAAAGGGTCTGGCGCTGCTTCCTGCCTTGGCGGGATCCCGGAGCACAGGCGGTTGTGTTTACTACACGGAAAAGGCCAGAAAAAGGTTACTTAAATTACTTAAAGGTTCATATACACGTCGACCAATTTAGTAACCCGTAAGTTCCGTAACTTTTTTCTCTAGGCCGCCTAGGAAAAGGGCAAACTTACTTAAAAAGCCTAATATATCTTCAGTTGCATTATTGAAACATTTGGTTCTAATAATAATACAGAGGATATAATGAAAAACAAATGCATGATTTCCCGTGGGATGCAGACCGAATCAGTTGCAGGCCTTTACTTTGTGAGGAGGGCTTATATTTTTGAACAGGGTTAAACCTCAGCCATGAAAACTGCTGTTTGTTCACACCAGTGGATTAACCACAAGCATGCTATTAATCCTGTTTTCTGCCACCTTCAGTATATTTGTTTGGATTAATGCACACAGGAGTGGAATAGAATAGAATCTACACAGCTCATAACTCTGCTCTGTGAGCAGTAAAAGCCATTCAGCCATTAAATTTATGTAGTGATCTGAATGTTTTTTTAGGCCCCTTAGGCTACGTTGTTCTGCAAAAAATGGCAGTGATTATGGCCAAGGATGTGAAAGGTCTGACGTAGGATTGTCATTTTAACTTATTTTTGGCCTCTATTTTGATGGCATTCATTTTTGTAGATATCTGTAGATGAGACACTTGTTCAGTCTAAACGCTCATGCTTTTGACTTAATTACAGTCTTAGATATAAATCTTGAACGAGGCTAAAGGAGACGGTCCTGATTCTTTGTCACCACGGTTGGTCTCACATGTCCACCCCTGCATCCCTACCCCTACCGCCAGCCAACTCAGTGATCAGATGACTCACGATGTGGGTTCGGGAAACGCAACTCGCTTCCAGAACCATGTCTCCTTTCATTTTTCCAATGTGCTGAGCAAACAAGCCTTGTAGCCCATGGCGTCGTCTTTTCAAAATTTTATTTTGAGGTTAAATTTATCACCACTACATTTCCCATCTTGAAATCTGTTGTATTCCTAGGCACTGAGAGTAAGGCTTAAGAGCCCAGGGGCCTCTCCATCGGGACCATGCCTGAAAAAATGTACATGCACAAGGAAGGAGATGAAAGGTTAAGAAGTGACTCAACTGAACTACAAGATTCCTTTTTCAGTTACATGCAAGAAAAAATCAGAAAGAACTCACTATGGATGAACACACATTTCAAAACACCGATATTGGCCAAACGGCATATAGCATTCATTCCATCTCAATTTCCATAATTATCGAAAAAAGCACCCCGCCCCTCTTTTGTCCGTGACTCGTAATCCCGTGATGATCCTGCACTCAGCATGTGAGCCAATTACCCCACCGAACCACAGATGCAGAATTTCAAGGGCTGTCAAAGCCAATTGTGGACCGGAGAGGCGAGCAGGAAAGCCTGCACTGTGCAGGGCTCCGCAGAGCCGGACACAAACAAAAAATGGCCTCCGCCTGCAACGATGGGGCCGTCAGAAGAAGCCGGACACAAACAAAAAACGGCCTTCGCTTGCAACGATGGGGCCGTCAGAAGAAGCCGGACACAAACACGAGCGGCCTCCACTTCCAACAGTGGGGCCGTCA
>JAOVYW010011954.1:27694-53396 GCA_025775045.1 Hiodon tergisus | reverse complement strand
TGCAACGATGGGGCCGTCAGAAGAAGCCGGACACAAACACGAGCGGCCTCCACTTCCAACAGTGGGGCCGTCAGAAGGAGCCGAGTGCCTGGGAGCTCAGGCTCCAGTAGACATGATATATAAATTACCTTTTCAGATGCAGAGCAGCCACGGCTGACTGCACATCATCCCGCTAACCTTGTTAGCTTTGTGCGGCGGCAGACAGCGCTCTCTACATGTCTGGGAGGCTTATTTCATTAACCTTATTCTGTAAGATTGCTCAGTGAATGTAGGTTAGCACTCATGCAAATGGAATTCCCCAAAGGGAGTGCATTAACAACCTGTTATCTGGGGCCTTGCTTATGAATCTAAGGGGGTGCAGCTGATGTGGAAAAGATGTTCGGTGTCGTGTACAGATCCAGCCGGATGTACTTGCATCAAAACTGGATTCCACCCTATTTCTATAGGTCTCTTTGGCAGCGCAAAGGAGCACAGAGAGAGCCCTTTTAGGTAAGCAAGAGATCCCTGGAGTCAAACGGAGGACTGTGACAGATGGCTGAAGTCCCCCTTGGGCGGGAAAGCAAGTCTCCGGCGTTTTGCAGTTGCGACTGTTGACCATCTGGGCTGGCTGCGCAATGAGGGCCTGAAAGTTCACATCTCAGTGACTGGAAAAGGGCCAGAGTAGGCAGTGCCGCGCAGACGTCCCATGTTGCCAGGCATTCTACACTGTCCGCTCAGCATTGCACTAGGTGGAATGAGTGGGGTTAGGCCACACGCCTGCTGCAACCGCCCATGAGGGCCAGCTATCCATCAACATTCCGATAACTTCACTGGAAAATTTTTATTTTTGTTTTCGGGAATGCCGTCCCTTCTAGTGTGTCTTATCATGCACTCCCAGGCTCATCAGTCCAGTCATTAGGCCTCCTTGTGACTGAGCTGCGAAAAACTATTGGGATGGCTCTCTCTAATCAGCATTAGCATTAGTTCTCCCGCTGTAGCCTGCCAATGATGTAAACGCACCCTGCATCCCTGCCTCACGCTGTACCGCCTCCATTTAGAAGTAGAGGCGATCAATACCACTTCCACTTAATGGGGATTAATTATTAACCGTATCGTTTCGGTTCTGCAGTGCTACATTAGCCAGCGGAAGGTTGTCGGGAGTCGGCAGAGAGCCTCCCATCGATGCAACCTGAAGCCAAAAAGGAGGGAAAGGGAAGGAGACATTGAAAATAAGTCTCCGGCGGGTTCTGGTCTCACAAGTGTAACGTCATCACTTAAGGGTAAACACAGATTTATGGAGTAGTTAAAAAAAAAAAGGTGACCCTTCTGAACAACAGATGTTCTGTGGAGCACAACAGTAGGGAACAGCTTTAAAATCAAACTGAGGCTCAGGGAAAGAGGCTGAGAGTAACCGGGGGCGTGTGGGGTTGAACGGTCCCTTGTGCTCATGCTGCATATTTCGACACCTATTGGCACCTCGATACATCATAAAAGAAAAAGGGGGGACTGTAAAAAAAAAAGTAAAAACCTGCACAAAAACGCTCCCTCTGCAAAGCTGTAAAACTGTAAACTAAACCCAAGTCAAAGTCAAAGTTGGTGCACAGTGATTGGCTAGTGCGTGCAGTGAGTGGTTAAGGATGCAGGTTTCATTACCCGGTCACCATGACATGAATGCACTGAAGCGGGGCATACTCCCGCTCCTAAATAGGATTAAAGAACATTTTGCATTCTGTTGCCTGCCTCAGACGCTCCACATGGCACAACAATGAGAAATTCACTTAGGAAGGCAAGCCTCTCAGGCCTCTGGATAAGTTCTTCGCTTTCCCTTTGTATAGAAAAAATTGCACAGCAGAGCAGCTCTCTTTACATCTGTCTCACTAACCAGGTTAAATAGTCTTTGATCTAGTTTTACCCTCTTCTACAGCGGAGACCTGATGCCTGTACAAGTGGGGATAGATGCATTTGTTTGTATATATTTTCTATATATATATATATATATATATATATATATATATATATAGGACTGTGCAGAAGTCTTAAGGACATTCTTTAAAATTCTATAAACTGAAGATTGAAAAAATTAATATTATTTATCTTATCAATCTGAGCATGAGGGTCCCAGTTATGTGGAAGACCACCTGCCTGGTCCCGGTGCCCAAGAAGGGACACCCCGCAGCCCTTAATGATTACAGGCAAGTTGCTCTTACATCCCACGTCATAAAGACCCTGGAGTGGCTAGTCCTCTCAAACCTCAGACCCCTGGTCAGTACCTTTATGGACCCCCTGCAATTTCCCTACCAGCCTCTCATCGGAGTGGATGATGCTGTCATCTACCTGCTCCAGAGGGCTTACTCTCACCTGGATGTAGCTGGGAGCACTGGGGTTGCTTTGGTGGTGGTACAGTGGGAGGTTTGTTCAGGGTAAAAGGGATTTTGAAGAAGGAAGGATACCACTCCATTTCACAACGTCATGCCATACCCTGTGGACGGTGCTTCATTGGAGCCAATTTCGTCCTACAACAGGACAATGACCCAAAATGCCGCTCCAAACTATGCAATAACTATTTAGGATTTAGGACTATTTAGGTTTTCCATGAAAACAAGGACATTTCAAAGTGACCCTTAACTTTTGAATGGTAGTCTAGGTTTACTTACACTTTCTAGGTAATTGAAGTAGCTCTAGATCTACTCTCAGTAGATCTTGACCACAGGTCACTGGATCACCCAACTGTCTGGGCTTGGCCACGAGTTATTGATATATACAGTTTCCTCAAGAATTATTGGCACCCTATGTAAATATGAACAAAAAAGGCTGTGAAAAAATCAGCAAGTCTATTGCAAACAAAATTTTCTTTAATTTAGTTAAATTTGTTCAAAGATAATTTTTTGTTTATTAGTGTCAAAAAGTATTGGTACCCCTTTATGTTAATGAACAAAATCTAAGATATGTACACTCTAAGATTTTACTTAGTTTTTTTTTTTACTAAGTTCATCTGAGTCTTGGGGCACTCTTAAGTCGTCATCCATGACTCCTGTTTCAACAAGTTATACATATGAGATAAAAAAAAAAAAGACTACACTCCCTTTGTCATTCATCAACATGGGAAAGTCCAGAGAACACACAAATAAAATTAAACAAGATGTTGTTGATCTTCACAAATCAGGCTATGTATATATGTCTATATGTCTAATATATATATTTTTTTAAAACCTAATCCCCACTGTGAAGTATGGTGGTGGATCTGTGATGATACGGGGATTTTTACTTTCAAAGCCCTGGGAACCCTTTAGGATATACACTGATCATCCATAACATTATGACCACCTGCCTAATATTGTGTAGGTCCTCCTTCTGTGCAAATCCCACAGATGCTCGATTGGATTGAAATATGGGGAATTTGGAAGCCAAGTCAACACCTTTAACTCGTTGTTGTGTTTCTCAAACCATTCCTGAACCATTTCTGCTTTGTGGTAGGGCGCTTTATCCTGCTGAAAGAGGCCAATGCCATCAGGGAATACCGTTGCCATGAAAGGGTGTACATGGTTTGCAGCAATGCTTAGGTAGGTGGTACGTGTCAAAGTAACATCCACATGAATGGCAGGACCCAAGGACCCAGCATAACATTACCCAAAGCATCACACCACCTCCACTGGCTTGCCTTCTTCCCATAGTGCATCCTGGTGCCATGTGTTCTCCAGGTAAGCAACGCACACGCACCTCTCCATCCACATCCACAATGAGACTGGGCCGCCCATGACCCTGTCGCCGGTTCACCGCTTTTCCTTTCTTGGACCACTTTTGATAGGTACAGATCACTGGAGACTGGGAACACCCCACAAGAGCTGCAGTTTTGGTGATGCTCTGACCCAGTCGTCTAGCCATCACAATTTGGCCCTCGTCAAAGTCACTCAGATCCTTATGCTTGCCCATTTTTGCTGCTTCTAACACATCAACTTTGAGGCCAAATTTTTCACTAGCTCCCATCCAATGACAGGTGCCATGATAACGGGATTATCAGTGTTATTCACTTCACCTGTCAGTGGTCATAATGTTATGGCTGTTCGGTGTATGGCATCATGAAATCCAAGTTCTGGGAGAGATTAGGCCATAACCTGGCTGTATCTGCCAGGAGGCTAAAACTGGGTTGTCGCCGGATCTTTCAGCAGGACAACAATCCAAAGGATACCTCCAAATCTACTTGAAAATTATTCACTGATCATAGACTCAAATTTTTGCAATGGACATCCTTAACCTCATTGAAAACCAGTGGGGTGAGCTGAAGAGGAGAATCCACCAGTGAGGAATAAGGACTCGGAAGGATCTGGGGAGATTCTGTATGTAGCAATGGTCTCAAATCTGTTCTTATAGCAGGTTCGTCAGGGCTGTTATCTTGGCAAAGAGAGGATGCACAAAGTACTAAATGCAATAATTTTGACAGATGTTTTTGAGAAAAATAATAATGTCTTGATAATTCTCTTCTCTCTTCAACAATTCCTCAATGTTTGTTGGGTTGTTGTAATGTTGGTCCCGCCCTTCCTTCAATTTGATTGGTCAGATGGTATTATGGTGAGATGAATGGGTGCTTTTTAACAAAAAGCGCCATTTTCAACTCCTAAAAATGCTGGGCGCCCATGAACACAAAGTGAAAATAGCGCTCAGCTCCTCACTTCAATATAAAATTTGATGCTCATATTTAGATCAATGACAAAAACACACCAGCATTTAAAAAACCTTCCCGGAAGACACAAAAGCCCTTACATGACACATGTTAAGACAAAGGTTTATTTTCCAGTCTAGAATGCATACGAGAATCCATAGAATTCCAGTAATTCCATGGTTCATGCAGCTAATGCTATGAACAAGCTGAACCAGTCCTTCAGAATGAGGAATGAGTGCGATGAGGAGCAGGTTGGCTTCCCATTATGCTCTTGCTCTGCATTTATACGGTTCCAACAACAACACTGATTTCCATTCAGTCTTCAAAAATGTTAATGTAAACACATGCAAGCCCATATCTGACTGTGTCGAAATAACAAGGGTCTGAAGGTTGAGCGAAAATTTAACGAGAACACTAAAACGATTTTCCAGAACGCACCCAAACTATTTCCACACTGAGAATGTAAAGTACATGGTTCATTTGTTGGGGGGGGAGAGTGCAGGCCACACAGACAAAAAAAAGCTGTCTAGCACATGCGTACACCAGGACATCAGTTTGTTTTTTTTGCATTGCCTCCTCTGCACATGTGCAGTGTGTGCATTAGCCAAGTCAGTGTGAAAAGGCGAATCCCTGTGCATGAGAAGATAGCCTTGTCAGACAGATTACAGGAAGGGTAGAGCTGAAGCATGTGTACACCTTTACCCCCCCTAAATTTCCCCAACCCTCCTCCCACACACATCTTAGAAGAAGCACTCAATTCATCCCATATCACGTCTGACGGATGCGCAACCTGCCTCCAGACCTTCTGCTGTGGGAGATAGGGTTATCCTTCAACAAGGAACATGGGGCAAGCAGGCGTGTTTCTTCTTGGATTTACCCTTTATTGATGTACTGTGGCAAACATCCCACACTTTTATCATCATTATTATTAAAACCCAGAAGCATTACAGGATGAAGTAATGAAAAAGTGCAGTCTTAAACCCTTGAGAAATAATTCTGTTAGGCATCACAGGTGTAATTAGCCTTTAATCTTTACCTCAGCCTTCACATTTCTGCTTTCAATGGTAAAGCTTAAACATCTACACCGTCTCCCATGCTTTATTTGAACTTACAAACCTTTCAGCTATGAAACTGATACAGTTATCCTCAGGAATTTATATCTTTGATGAAAGAAAGATTTGTCTGCCTTACCAATCATCAAACTGATTTTTTTGTACACTTCTTTCCGTTACAAAGAAAATTATTTGGCAGATGTCTGGGAGTGTAGCCTGTCTCTATTCACACCAAGTATTAACTGTCAAACACAACAAGGATAGGTTCACAGAGGTTCAGCTGCAGTGTTTGTAAAAACATTTGTATCGTTTCATTTCCTCCATGGAGGTAAAACAGAGCAGCATATTTATAATACAGTGCCTTCTATAAGTATCTGGACAGTGAAGGATGCTTTCTTCTTATTGCTTTATGTGCCATACGTTTGGATTTGATAAAGTATAGCTTCTTAGCTATTTGAGGGTATTTGTGCATATACTGGTTTCACCATTCAGCCCTTTTTATAAATAGTCCCCCTATTTCATGACACCAAAAGTATTGGTACTTGACAGGTGTTTCTGGTGTTCCATCAAAACATTCAAGAGAGCTGTTAATTTCTAGTTTTGATTCTAGGTTTTGTGTTTGGCTCTGGAGTCTGCTATTGATTTCTGGTGAAAATGGGGGCCATAAAAAAAAAAAAAGCTGAAAATCATAGGGTTAAGATAGCTAAAACCTTAGGGTTACCAATAACAGTTAGGAACATCATTAAAACGAATAAAGCACCGGAGAACTCAGCTATCACAAATGACCTGCAGCAACTGCCGAAGTAACTAGGGAGTTTTTCAGGGCCCAAAAGTTCTTGACTGGCTAAGGTTTAAATCCAACTGAACATGCATTTCATTTGCTGAAGATTTCACCTAAGGCAAAAAATAACTCAAAACAAATGACTGATGATGGCTGCAGTACAGGCCTGGCAGAGCATCACCAGAGAAGATACCCAACGTCTGGTGGGGTCAATGGGTCGCTGACTTCCGGCACATATTGCGTGAAAGGAATGACGACCAAATACTAAACATGCATGTGTATTTTGGACATCATATTAACATACGTTTGATGTTATGAAATACGGGGAATATGTTTGAAAAGTGTTGTCATTTCTAAATGGTAAAACCAATATATATACACAAATACCCTCAACTAAAAGCTGATAATCTATACTTTAACCTCATAGCAATTGTTTAATTTCAAACAGTTTTTGAGTATAGAGCCAAAAGAAGAAAAATCCTTCAGTGTCCCAGTACTTATGGAGGGCACTGTATCGTTATAAATATGAACAAACACATGCGAGGGGAGTCAATAAATAAGTGAATAGTAAGTGAAGTATAGCATCAAAATTGTGTTTGTTTATGAAATTTCAGGGATATCACCAACTATCACACATTTTTTCTCACTGAGAGCCAACAAGATTTGAGTTTGTCATAAAGGAAAATCAATTTTATGTACATACGTCTTAAAAATTCTTTGAAAAATCTGCTTAATAACTGACACCCCACCCCCCTGCCCCCCAGCCAGTGTTTGTTCATATATATTTATACATACACATTCAAGAAACATTCAATTACCCTGTTTTATTAAAGCAATAAGATTAGTCAAACGGTAACTATATAAATAAATCCAATTAAAGCTACTTCACCATCAAAGAAAGGGAACACTGAACACATTTCTCTGGTAAGCAGCTAACAAGAGGAATTTTTTTTTTTTTTACAACCTTCCTTTTGAGGTTTACAATATGCAGAACCCTATACAGCAATAGATGTTCTCGCCAGGCATTTTCTGTTTCTATAAAATACAGCTAAGCTCTAGCCAGGCTGCATGTAACATGATTAATTGGAGCCTCGACGTGGGTTTAAAAATCTTACTGCCAATTGCAGAGGGGTCCGTACACGTCACCACTGACTTCAGCAGTATTCACAGGGTTTACAGTAGAGCTTATAAGCCAATCTAATGGAACGCTTTCCGCACACCGCCACGACACAAAAACTCATACTAGTGGTTCTACAGTCTTACTTATGTCTGCGTAGCAACAATATATATTTGACATATATCAAAATTGTTATATACGTAAAATATCAACTAATGGATGCACACTAGTTCAATAACATTACAAATGTGAAGTAAACGGAGTTGATCCGAGTTCCCCATACAATCTATTTTTGAGTTTTTCTGCCTGATATCACTGAGAGATTACTTATCCACAGTGCATTTAAATGCTTGTAAAAATATAAGTGTTAACATACTATAAGAATAAACATTTCCATTAAAATCACAAACAATTGTGTACAAAGGGATCAGAATGCGGAATTCAGGAACTAATGTACTCAGTTTTTGTGTCACATGGATTCTTTTTTGGCACTATATATATGCGGCTGTTTTTGTTATTGTCGAAGCGTCGTGTTAGTGGCTGTAAGCTCTAAACACGGAACAGAAATGTCACCTGCTGAAGGTAACGAAATTTTAACTCTTTTAATCCCAATTTTCTGCATGCCACTGGTTACATTTGGCGAGGCTGACTGTTTTCCCCCAGGAAGGTTAATAAAGACTTCACAACACCAAAGTCTTTAAGCGCTTCTATCAAAGATACTAAACCCAAATATGAGCCCGAAAAATGGCCATTCTGTTTAAACATCATGAGAAGTATTGTATCTGATACTATTGTATCTATGTTTTTTGACTCTTTTTTTTTCTTTAACCGAAAAGCAAACAAATCAAAAAGGCGGGGGGTGGGGGGTGCTGATCTACCTTGTCTGGGTCCTTTAATCTCTGCTATAATTGACTCGTGTAACAAAACACCGGTATGTCCAGGGGGCCCAGAGTAAGATGGGATCAGACAGTCTCCTGCTGCTGAGGGCAGTGGGCGGAAAGGTTGATTTCCTCACGCTCCACAAATGGGCCGAGCACTGCCCAGAGCGCAGCAGGGTCTTCACAGCGGTGCTGGCCTCCCCAGTGCTCCAGTACCTCCTCCCTGCTGTCCAGGACCTCACTGCACAGAACGCAATGGAAGGTGCAGCTGGTCCCGAGGGCCACGCCCTCGCCCGAGGCCTCGGGCCGAGCGCCCGCTGCCGCACCAAGCATCTCCCCTCCCCCCTCATCGCACTCCACAGTCACCTCCAACTCCCCCTGGTGGTGGGAGTAGATGTGCTTCTTGAGCTTGGAGAAGGAGAAGAACTCCTCCTCACAGGTGCCGCAGCGGACCAGGTTGCGCCTCTCATTGAGCTGCCGCCAGTAGTGGGCCGCGTGCTTCACCAGCTCGTCCTCGGCCTGGCGCCCCCCTTGCAGCGCTCCCTCGCTCAGCCGCACTTGGACCTCCTCGCCATGGACGTACAGCAGGTGCAGCTTCATGTCCGCGAAGGTGGGGGTGATGGCCTGGCAGCGGCCACACTTGATCTGCAACTCCACCGGGTCCTCCTGCTCTTGGGCCTGTTCGTCTGTGGAATCGGGTGGGGTCATGCTGAAAATAAATGAGAGGGTATTCTTCAGTCAACTACATAGTCAACATTTCCTAGGTTCAACTGAGAAGAGCGAATGGAACAAGTAATAAGCCTAAAAGTAAAAAAAAATTCAAAATACATTTTTATGAGTTAATAAGATAAGTATTTTGTGGAGGTATGTAGAAAATTTTAGCCAATTGAGAAAAAATATTCCTCAAAAATGCTTGTGTTTTTTAATGCTATGTTACGCAAATAATGTATTCTAAACCACAACACTCAGCAATAATCCTGAATAGGAATACGTGGAAGTAGTGAGAACGTGTAAGAAAAGGAGTACCCCTCGATGGGCACGTCTTCCTCATGGTGGCTGATGGAGGGCTCGACAGTGAGGATGACTTTGTGGACCTCACGGAGGTGGCCAAAGTACACGCCCACGTAGCCAAAGGCCTTCTCACAGAACTCGCACTGCAGGGCCTTGCGGGGCCGGCCCTCAGAATGGTGCAGCTTCATGTGGGTGCTGAGGCTGCCGGAATGGGCGTAGGCCTTTCGACACACGGGGCAGGCGTAGGGCCGGCTGTTGGTGTGGCTGTTCATGTGGCTCTGGAGGTGGTGCTTGAACTGGAAGCAGCGTCCACAGGTGAGGCACCGGTGCGGCTGCCTGGCCCCAAAGTACAGTGGGGCGACCCGGTCGGAGGCCTGGCTGGGGAGGCGGTGGCCGATGAGGAGCTCTGGCTCCAGGCACTCGGGAGGCGTGAAGGAGGACAAGCCCACCAGCTGGGGCATGGTCTCCATCACCAGCACCGGCTTGGGCCTGATGCTGCGGTACTTCTTGGAAATTTCGACTGCTTTCTCCTTCGGCACCGCAGGGACCGGGGTTGGCTTTTCCGGCACCCTCCTCCGGAAAAACGATAAAGACCTCTTCTTTCGGGCCTCAAAGGCGAGAATGTCCTCAATTGTCTTTCGCTTCCTTCCTCTTTTCTTCCCCGCTGATTTTTGCAATGAGGCGGCACCTGACAAGCCAATCGTTTTTGCTTGCGGCAGGCTCTGGTGCGCCGAGCTGGCCATCTGCTTTTGAAAGAACATTTCAGTGTTCTCTGCACTCGAGGTGGTCAGATCTGAGCTATCTCCAACACTGCACTGAGTTTCGAGAAAGCTCTTCTCATTGATTTTAGCCACCGGTAAGAGGGTACTTTTCACCTTAGAGTAGGGCAGGATGGGAAGCTTCCCTTTGGGCGGTGAGGGGATGATCTGGACTGCTTTGCCGAAGACTGCTGGGGAGAGAACGGTGACCCTGCTGGCAGGCTGGCGGGCAGGCTTCGAGAGGCATGGCTGAAATCTGGTCTCTTCCTCTTCGACTTTGGTCACGAAGCTGTCGCCCGGTAATGAAGCAGAGGCGACCTGGTCTGTGTCGGCAGGCCTCGCCACCCCAGACCCAGAGTACAGGACCGTGTTCTCAGAAAGCAGGGTGGCAACTGAGATCTCAGAGGTCCCCGAATCAATCACTATGAGCTGTTCCGACGGCTCCGCCTTGCAGGGGCTCTCCAAGCATTCAGGGGGCAGTGTTCTCAGTGCAGGCGGGGCCACTTTGGCAGGACTCGGCACCTGGGGCACGGCCGGCGTTGTGGCGCTTTTCTCCGGGGCACTCTTGCTTCTGGCTGGCTGACGGTATCTAGGGATGGGCAGCTTCAGGTTTCGGAGGAGGGGCAGGCCCTTCGGGGCCTGCTGCTGCGGTGACGGAGGCGACATGGATGGGGAGAGGGCCACTAGTGAGAAGGTCCCTTCTTGACCGGCCACCTGCATCAGGGCGTAGTTCTGGGCCGGGACGATGATTGACTTGGGGCTGACAGCGGCCGAGGCATCAGGCAGGGCAGAGGGGGACTGGCAAGACAGAACTGTTGGGGTGGATACCACCGGGAGCGTTTTGGGAGCTATGCTTCTGAATTGGAGGCTCTTTGGCTGGCACGGCGATTTCAGTTCATCTGTCAAGCAATAAGAACAGCAATAATTGAAAAGGTTACAAAAAAGACTCCGCATTAAATGGCCACGACTGACTGACAGCACTTGAACTAACCCGAGCAAGCTGAATTTACATTTATTTCATTCTTTTACACAATCCATGGTGTCACAAAACAGGCAATTTCACAGTTTAAACAGAAACTTGCATCTAAGTGAAGACAGGGAAAAAGAGAAGTGCCGTCACTAAAACTAGAGTGTGCCATCAAGGCTTCACAGACTTCCCATCACATCGCATTGTCCGTCCCCAACACTGCCCTCAGGCCAAGAGTGGTCCTTGTGATTCCCCGCTTGGTGCACATTGGCACTCACGACCACCGCTGCCTCCTGTGAGAATGTGCCACTGAAGCATGAAACCGCCCCAGGCCTGGAAGTTTACCATGCTACAGAGGCGGAACAGCGTCATGTGTTATGGGATTAAGTGTGTAAGTGTGTGTGAGAAAGAGAGAATAACTACTGACTCTGGCCAAATCTTACTTAAATGGCCAGTTGAGGAGAATTCCAGGATAAATACATCTTCACATGCACATTACTCTCTAGATGACAATTCATTAAATGAATGAAATATAAAGTGCAATTAAGTTTCCATTCATTAGTTTTTATATAAACAGAAGTACACGATTGTACACTCCATATGTGTCATGTCGGAACAATAAAACATTTCTGCAGTGTTCCAGCCTGGGGGCAAGATACAATCAATGAAAGCGCTGGGCCTGAATGGACCTCAGAGGCCCATATATGGAGGAGTGGAATAAAAAACACACCTATAAAAAAACTACCGAAAAAATTAATAAATCTGCTTTAATCCCGATAAGAGATTCTAGAGGTGACAATAACTAAATATTACGGCATGCGTGAAACACCTGGTTCTCTCTACAGCGGTAGCCACCATTCGTTTGACATTTTCTCCAGTTTAAACATGGATTCATCCAGAAGCAACAAACATGGTTACCGAGTGTCGTAACACCTGGAACTGTTACTACAAGATTAATTATTTTCATAATGTGTGGCGCATCCATGATGTCCTGAAGCAAAAACAGAGTCTTTCTGAAGCGGACAGATGATCCCAGTTCAGCTGTAAATTTAGCTGTGTGGATGAGACGTTCAAGTAGCCACACTAAGCTAGTAGGGGAAAAAATCACTGCTGAAAGTGAATTTACACCTCTACAAGATTTCTCTCTCTCTTTCTTTCTCTTTCCCTGCTCTCAGAATCAGGGCTTTGCTTCCACGCCCAACACCACCTTCACCACCAGTGCCAGTCAACAGCTGGGGCTAAGTGGAGCAAGGACGCTCGGCCTCCCACCACTGAGAGGCATTGTGTAGACAAACTGACAAACTGCAGAGCTTTTGCTGTTTAACTGCAGCTGGGGATTTAAAAAAACGACAAGTCCCAAAATGCACCATTTCACTGCACATGCAGAATAAGGGCCAGACATTGTGAAGCATTGTTCTGGGAAATAATTTGTGTGCAAAAGAACATGAAATGCATCACATCTGAATGGCTTAAATTAACCTTGTTGTTCTTCAAATGCCTCAATTGGTGAACTCCAAACCAGAGAGACAGACCCAACAATTACCCGGAGATGGAGAGCAGATGTGTGTCAACCACCACTGTGGGGCCATTTAAACAAAAAGCCTGATGTCAGATTAACAATGACCAATGCAATTGTTTTCAGAAGAGAACAGGAGAGACCGGAGGTATTTATACATTTGTGTTTTTCCCAATGCAAAGTAAACTTTCCAACCCTAGGTGAAAAATTTGCAAAGGGACATCCCTTTCCTCTAACAGTTTTGGAAAGCAATATTCTTCCAAGTACTTCACTTGGTAATCAATATCAAAACCAAACAATGATATGCTCTTCCTGACACTGGGTGCAGGTAAAGTTGCTCAAAACCATTGCTGTCAACAAAAACTGCCCACTCCCCGTCACATGACACACATAAAAAAGACGTATTGAGTCTGTGTGGTTACAGCACTAAATATTTCCATGTAAACGGCTACATTTTTTTATTAATACAGTCATCTACCGAGCTTAGGATTTTAAGTAACTTTTGACTCACATGCATCTACGACAAGTCCAGATACAAGGCAAACCCTTTCGTTCTGTTTGTACAGCACTGATGAAGGCTAGATTTTGCTAAAAACACTTTTTTATTTGTATAGGCTACCACTATTATTACTCTAGCACTAGTACTTTGATGTATTTTTCTCATTAAAAGATTATTTTTGCATCTCCGCATCCTGCCCTTGTTTTAGGTTTGAGTGTGAATACGTTTTTGTAATCAACTTAGTTACATCTGTCTTACACACGCTTACTGTGCATACCCTCTATTTTGCTCCGCTCAATCGTATCTTTACCACATAATGATTACACATACACATGATTTAGGTACATCCTTTAATGAGACGAACTGTGGTCACATCAGGGTCCGGTCTCCCAAGGTACGTTCGGGAGGGTTTTAGGGGTGGTTAAATTCTTATTTGTAGTGGCCATGAGAAAGCAGCCAAGCTGAATGTAAGATCTAGGTCACAGTCAGATTACCAGGTGAGGCTGAAGTTTAATGTAAGGCCACAGCCGTAAAGCAGACTGTGCAACCGTGGGAGGAGGTCATTCAGTGGGTTTTCTGATTAAACGCCCACTGCAGGATTGAGGCACCGCGGAAGCAGAACGTGGTGTTTGCTAATCCAAGTTTATTATTTTATAAGGCTAATTGATCATTAGAAAAGCCTTTTGCAATTATGTTAGCACAGCTGACAACTCTTTAGACTAGTTGAGTATCTGGAGCTTCTGCAAATGTTGGTTCGATTACAGCCTCAAAATGGCCAGAAACAAAGAACTTTCTTCTGAAACTTGTGAGTCTATTCTTGTTCTGAGAAATGAAGGCCATTCCATGCGAGAAATTGCCAAGAAACTGAAGATCTCGTACAATGCTGTGTACTACTCCCTTCACAGAACTGGCTCTAACCAGAATATGAAGAGGAATGGGAGGCCCAAGTTCACAACAGAGCATGAGGAAAAATACATTAGAGTGTCTAATTTGAGAAACTGACGCCTCACAGGACCTCAACTGCCAGCTTGATTAAATAGTACCAGCAAAACACCAGTCTCAACGTCAACAGTGAAGAGGCGACTCCAGGATGCTGGCCTTCTAGGCAGAGTTGAAAAGGAAACGGCCATATCTCAGACTGGCCAATAAAAATCAAAGAATAAGATGGGCAAAATAAACACTGGACAGAGGAAGATTGGAAAAAAGTGTTATGGACAGACGAATCTAAGTTTGACGTGTTCGGCTCATATAGAATCACTATCGCTCCATTGTGTAACGTCATGCCATACCCTGTGGACAACGCTTGATTGGAGCCAATTTCCTCCTACAACAGGACAATGACCCAAAGCACAGCTCCAAACTATGCAAGAACTATTTAGGAAAGAAGCAGTCAGCTGGTATTCTGTCTATAATGGAGTGGCCAGCACAGTCACTGGATCTCCACCCTATTGAGATGTTGTGGGAGCAGCTTGACCATATGGTACGTAAGAAGTGGCCATCAAGCCAATCCAACTTGTGGAAATCTCTTCAGATTGCCTCAACAAACTGACAGCTAGAATTCCAAAGGTCTGCAAGGAGATAACTGTTGTAAATGGAGGATTCTTTGACGAAAGCAAAGGTTGAAGGACACAATTATTATTTCAATAATGCTCCAGGTCAATGACTATATTTCCTATTCATTTTGCTATATTTCTAAGTGACCCCAAACTTTTGAACAGTAGTCTAAGCCTTTGTTTCATGGCTCATTGACTTCGTGGAGATGGCGTGTATGGCTTCACGTACGAAATGAAAGAGGTCTCCTCCATTTAGCTTTGTGAAAGTAGCACAGCCGTTGACACACTAGGCCCTCTGTGCGTCATGACTACAGGAACGGTGATATCACAACTATGGCAGGTGTGAGATTGCCTTGTGACTCTGATATGGAATAACATCAGAGCACCTGTGGGGGGGACCTGAAAACGGTTGTACTCTTAAACAAGGTACCTAAAACGTTTCAGCAAATGTCCAACTGAATAACAATATGAGTCCCTCAGGATAGGAGCAATTGCTAAGAAACTGCAATGACACTGTTTCCATAAGCTCAAACCCACATTACAATTCAGCTGACCCAATACCATTCATCTGATGAGTTTGTCATTTTCAACATTGAACATTTTAACCCATTTCCATTGAGCAAAAAGAGTTTTGCTCTATATTATGATTGCCCTCCTGACCCTTTTTTCTGTAAGACGTTAAGTTCCTTACTTTGCATTTGCGTTTTCAAGGAATTTCGATTCATCTTCAGCTGCCGGCTTTTCATGGTTTTATCTTGCACAACCACAGCTGAATTCCTGCAAAAAGAGGAACATACAGCATAGCATGAGGAAACTTAACAGTCCACTCCATACATGGCCTTCACCATCTCTGAATCTTTGAGAATTTTGACTGCAGGTATAGGTGTGTGATTGCATGGTTTAATTTACTGTAATCAGTAAAATTCCAGCTTGAACCATTAACAAAAACGGAAGGGGAAAGAAGACCCAAAAAAAAAAGAAGTAAAATGTTAACCGTGTCCATCAGCCCATAGCCTCCTGTAACGACTGCTCGTGAGAATGCTCAATGTTTTAATATATTTGACCGTTATTCACCATGGGGGCTGCCTCTTTCATTGATTCAGGACTGCAGAAATGGGGAAAAAAAGGGCCCAAGAGCTCCACAGATATGCAGCCGTCCTCTGGAGCAGGACTGCGCCTCTGTGTCCTGTAGGCCCTCTGTCAGAAACCACACTCCCCACTCCAGTGCTTGGCCACCGATCAATACGACCTCTGCAGCCTTTATAGTGTATCCCGCACTAAAATCTTTCTGGGAACCCCACTATGCCCAGTGTGTAATACCTCATGTGTTCATATTCCAGCACACTCAGGCAGAAAGAAAGCTTAAAAGGAAAGGTGGTGAAATTAAGGAAAAGCCATACCAGCCACGCATACACTGATGCACCTTCAACCAAACAAAACAAAAAAGAAAAGCTTTATTTTTCCTGTCGGCTGCAGGATGAATTTGATATTATCTTGGTGCCGGAGCGAGCCCCGATTTCTGTCGCCTTCCCTCAGTGCGTACAACGCACTCCCGTCCTGCAGAGATATGAACCTCTTCCCCGAGGAGGCAATGTGAGCAAGAAGTGGAATCGGAGCTGACGTTTCCTGGGAGACTGCAAGTGGTCAGAGGGAAAAAATATAATAAAATTGTGGAACACAGGGTTTTACTGTACGACTGGGCTGCCTAACACGGGTGGCCTAGGCATTGAAACGCAAAGAGAACCGCAATATAGCCATGACTAAAAAAGCGTAACAAACTTGCTCCATGGTACACTGACTGAACTCGGGCGTTAAAACAAGCCTGCTGTTTTTACCAAAGGGAACTAAAATGGCCTTCAAATTGCAGGTTTTTTTTAAAATCTTCTGTGGAAAGACTAATAAACTACAAGCATGCGCTACAACATCTGCTCGATCAAATTATTTTTCTAACCTCGCAGAAGGAAATAAAAATAATCCGCGTTTACTTTTTAATATGGTTGCTAAATTAACAAATAGTCATGCAGCGACTTTGTCCACACAAGCGACAACGTGCTTGCAGGACCCAGTAACGACTAACTTAGTAAAAGATCTCCTCCCATTACTTTCTTCATCTATGCTTAATTAATATCATAAACACATCGATATCACCGGGCTATGTTTCCAAATCGCTTAAATTAGCCGTTGTTGGCTTTAAAAATAAAAACAACCTTGCCTTTCTATCTAAAAAACTGTTCTAAGAAGGTAATAACGCCTACTAGACTCTTCAGTAAGTTTTTCGTGCAGGCCATAGCACTGATACAGCACTTATTAAAGTTGTAAATCATATCCTTATAACCTCTGATAACAGCTGTCAGACTGAACTAGTGCTTCGTGATCTCAGTGATGCCTTTGACACTATTGACCAACTGTGACCAACTGTGACCAACTGTGACCACTGTGACCACTGTGACCAACTGTGACCACTGTGACCAACTGTGACCACTGTGACCACTGTGACCAACTGTGACCACTGTGACCAAATGTGATATTGGTATTAAAGGTATTAAAGTACTCTCTCCTGGTTTAAGTCATACCTAACAGACAGATTTCCGTTTATGCAAATAAATGATGACCTCTCAGATTTAACTGAAGTCAGTTTGGTCTTAAGTCCCCAAATCTTCAACCTATACATGTTACCACTAGGTGATGTCATTCGTAAACATGGGATTTATGTCCAAGCAGACGACACTTAGCTCAGTCTGTAAAACCAGGTGAGGACCAGCATTGTGGCCAAGCCTGTGACCACTACACCACCACCTGCCCGTTAATCCTAAATGATAGTCCTAGGCACTAAAAATCATGTAACAGCATGACAAATTATTTAGCCTATCAGTTCAATTTGTCCTTCAGCCAACTTGGGTGCTGAGATGTAGGTGGAATTTGGTCCTAGTATCTTTAGGCACAAAGAGCTTTCCTTGCTGTCACCTCTCTAATAGTAGGCCCACCCTCGTTGGTGTGGTTGTGCTTTTATGAGCCGAGAGACTCTGAGCGCCTTCATAGCTTTTTTACCTTCCCTTGCATCTCACCACGTGCTGCCATAGTTTATTAATGCTGAGGCTGCATGATTGTCAGATAGACACTGATTAATTTACTCTACCTCCCCATGTTTGTCAGCCACTAACCGTATTCGGCCTAGATAAGATGTGGCTCATCTCCAGTGCAATTCAAAATACTGAAGCTGCTAAACAACTACTGCGCTCCTCACTGTTGGCTTTATTCTTCATGAGTCTACTATTTTCTATTGCTTTTTTCTATTACTATTTTCCAGGAGTTCTTGTAACTGTCAGTGGGGTCAGGGAATACTTTTTACTATTTTTCCTGTTTGGGTTTTCTGGTTTTTGATTCCCTTTGGAAAATGTAATCTCTTCAGCGTTTTGTGACTAATTCTATTGGTAAAAATGTGCTATAACAAATCAAATTTGATTGATGAGCCATTCCTTATCACCTGCAGGTCAACGTCAATTATTCCAATTAATTCCTAAAGTGATCAATGAGCAGATTTCTGGAAAACAAAAGGATTCTGTTGTATTAAGATTGTCAGCGACAGCAAAAACCCAAAGCTGCTTCCTTCCTGGCGATGTCATACCGCTGTGGCTATTGTGTTTGCGTGGAGGTATTCAAGTCTAACCAAGGCCTCGTCTCAGTTCCCCAGGAAATCACAACACTAAAGGTTTCCTATTCACTTCCTCTGTCCAGCCTTGTACGACGTGCCATTGACAGCGAAAAATAACTGGTGTTTCCATGGCCTTAAGAGTTCCGACCCCATGTCACACACGCCAACAGCCACCAATCACAGGGAGTCGGGTGAAATCACAGTAATGACCTCTGGGGGACTATCCCCGGGCTCTGAGGCCGTTTGCACTGCCTCTTTGCACTGCCTCTCTTCTGAGAGAGAGCGAGAGAGAGAGAGCGGCGGAGAGCCTACAAGAAAAGTTGCATTGACAGCAGAAGCTGAGGGGCTGCCCATGTTGTAAAATGCTCGAGTCACTAAACTGAAGGTAAAGGTGCCAAGGAGGAACATGCCACTTGCTGAATGCATTATAAAAAAAGGTGTTATCAACCAATTGTCAATTGTAAAAAAATCCAAATCTATTCTTGGTGAGTACTTTCCATCATTACTAGGAGCAAAGAAGGGGGAGGGGGGGAGGGGCTTTCACGTTTTCTCCATTCTACCTCATACTGCTAAACGGTTTCAAACGCATTCCTATAACATAAAGAGAAACATGCAAGGACATATAGGAAACATGGGAGAAGATAGCACAATCACCTCCCCTCCAAACATCACATCAATATTTTCAGTAAGGAAATTCGATATCACAGCAACCTTCACAGGGACATGAACAAGGAACATCTGCTTACTGAGTTTCACGCTAATCATCACCAAGTACAACTGAATTACTTTTCAAATGGGTCCCAGGACGGAGGCCAACCCTGCGATTTTTCAAATTTTAGTCTTTGCAAATTGTATATAAAACCCACTCAAGTGCATGGCACTCAGACTAACAAGGTATCATCTCATTGACAGCAGAGGGTAAACAAACAGAATTCTTTCATGCTAATTAACTATAGTGCTTTGTCGTATGCCATCGAACTCCGAAAGATAGACAGAAGGTAGATTTTTAAAAAACATACACTTTGAGAATATAAATTAGTACCACAAAGTGTGGCATGAAATGTGAGACTAAAAAGGGTCAGTGCTGATCTAAGTATGGGTGGCATATCGTAGTTTTAAAAGCAAGCTAGCAGGTGAGGATCAAAAGGGCTTGATTTTTCTAGAGAAGTCTCAGCGTTTAATGCAAGAGATCAACAGGAAACAAGCAGCCCCTGTGGCTCGATGTTCATATGCAAGTGTTGAAGTGGCAGAATTCACCCAGTGCTAGCACACAGGTGGATGGGTCAGCACCTCTGGCTTCCAACCCAGAGGGATCTCTGGGAACTTAAAAGTCTCTGAGCACCCCCTTTGGTATAGCAGAGAATTCTGGAAAGAGCAGGAATGCCACGCGCCGCCGAGTAAGCTGGAGGAAGTAGGCCCTAAACCTGCACGCTCTCGCCAGAGCTACACAGGACAGATGCTTACGTTTGGCCGACAGCCGCTCCACATCTAATCAGCAAGAGGAGTTTCCTTCTTCTCCAGAAAGATTGGAATGTAAACAGATGGGAGGAAAGATGGAAGAGGAACAGCTGACCATGAACCTAATCTAAAAAAACACGCTCACACAATGAAGCACGGCCTGAACAGACTGAATGCAGCGCTTTCAATAACATTTTACTTCAATGAATTCATACAAAAAACTTTAACAGATTTTAACAAACTGGTGTGACGAACTCTCCTCCACAATAAATCAAGCATGATACGGCACCGTCAGTTACGTTCCTATAACAACAAGTGTGATCGTGCATCCTCTTACCCCCTGTCGGTCTACATTCTGCTCTTCAAGCCTACACTACCATCAGCATGTCAACTCGACAGAACGCTCAATAATTATATTTCACAATCAAAAGAAAATGAGGAGGGCGATGTTTTCAATTCCAGACAATGAACCCATCCACACAGAAAAAAAATTATTAGGGACATTTTAGCCCACCCAAAATAAACTAAAAGGTTGTTCAAACCTGACTGGGTGGAAAAATTCAAATGGCTTAGACAGGGATATATTGATGGGGATCTTAAACGGGAGAGCTGCAAAATAGTGGTTCGACAAACTTCAGGTCTGACGGGTCAAGACAACAACAGACTGCAATCGCTGCAATAGAGACATGCAGTCAATCAAAAATAAACTTATCATTCTAACTCACCCACTGCCAAGTTGCAGTCAAAACAGTCAAAGGCCCAGAGTCACAGCTTTTACACACACAGTGACTCAGTGAACAACGTGGAAAGGCTTTGGGAAAAAATGTGATGGAATAGCCCGACGAGAAAATTCAATTTCTCTGTCTTATCAAAGGTGAAAAGTGCATATCACAGCACACTCTCGTCAAGGGTTATTAACAACAGATTTTACATCTTAAAATACATGCATAGCATAAATAAGTGGAATTACCAGGGGTTCTTTCTTTTGAGTACAAGTACAGCCAAGGTCCGACCCGAGGAGTAAGTGTTTCATTAGAGTGCCCATGAGGCCAATGGTGCGACTGTACAATGTAAAATGCCTATATAAATACACCCATTACTTAAACTGCTTTTACAAAAAAGAGAATAAACAAACATTCAACTTATTATTTATTGATGTTATGTTTACGTTAGGGTTGTCAAATTGGTACAGCTGACTGAATTAAAATCACAATAACACAATAGCCCTATTCTATGTTGATAATTAGGTCAGCAGTCATTTTGGGACCTCATCCTAAGAATCAAAGCTAAAATGGGGACTTTTTTTTTTTTAAACATGGTTAACCCACAAAGATCCGGACTGTCACAAAACGGAGAAGGAATTGGTGATGGGTGGAGGATGTTTACACGCCTCTTACTGCCATGATGACTACCCGCTATTAAATCGCAACAATTACAGCGCTGCGCTCTCAATGGGGTTCTGAAAAAAGTGCAGTAAAAGACGTGAATGCACTGTTCCCATTCTCGCCCGTGACCTCTGCAGTATCAGTGAGCTGCGTTGTTCTTTAAGTTTCCGTAAGTGTAATCCATGTGCGTTATATTTATTCATCCCAAAGGAACAAACCGAATGATAAACCTTTATAAAGACAACCACAGTACATTTCTAAAGCAAAGGAAGGCCACCCTTATTGAGCAGCTAGTGACTATAGATCGTGATGTAAATGCAACGCTAAAGACAACATCATAGGCCTCCAGTAATGAAGATGCAGGGACTTAATGACAAAGTGTCTAGAAAAGGAGCATAACATTTTTATTCATTTATTCATTCATGCTTTTTGTGTTCATTCAAGCCTTTTCACACAACGCGATGAAAGACTTAGAGCTAGCCTTGATTATGGGAATTTCACCGGAGTCAAAGGAGAATGGAATGTTCTGGCAGTGGTGCTGTCTGAAGTAAAACCTTCACCATGGATGAGACAGTGGCTGTGTCCAAAGCCCACCTCACAGCTGCCTCTTCTCTGCGTCTCTTCTCACAACACCACACCGCCCATGCCCCGCCCTGCTTAGAGTGGTGTATCATCTGCATAACAAGGCCGAAGGGCCAGGTTGAAGCCGACAGTTAAATATTAAATATATAAAGAGCGCCCCACCTAAATAATTCATTTAACATTCTTCATCCTTAAAGAACCACCTTGTTAGACCCCCTTGTAGGAGAAAAGTTCTTTTCAAACAAAAAAGAAAATAGGAAAGGAAAGCAGAAAAAAAAACCCAAAGCCGCCACTCATTTGCGACTCAGCGAAAACTATTGTTCCATCTTCAGGCTCTTTAAACTGTCAATCAAACGGAGTGCTGTGACACCTCGATTGTTTCCGAGGTGTTTCCGCGCCCACTCAACACTTTCAAACAGAATGGTATGATCTGCAAGATCTCATGCTCTTTGAATTACTGGTGTGAGGGAGAAGGACGCAAAATATTGGAAAATAATCGCTCCATCTGGAGGAACAATAGCAGTAGCCAATAGTGCCAATGCATCTCAGGTTGTTGCTATGAATTCTGTCACCACGGACAGGGAGGGCAAGGAAGTATTATGATTGGACTGTACTGATGCAGTCAGCTTGCCGATAACCACTCCCAATCGTGTGCCGCGGCTGTGCTCTCCCAGGCACAATCTGCAAATGACATGATCGCTGATGTTTTAAAGGGGAAATTCAGGCCCAAGCCTATTGATATTTTTTTTGTTACTACACAAAAGCAGTGTTTGCTAATCACACTAGCTGCGATCAACAATACTTTTTAATTTAGGAGCACTGGGTGCGACAAGCAGTTTACAGCTGTAAAATGGAAAATATGCTGTCCATGACCAGCGGGACTGGCTAATACAAGCTAGATGAATGCGTTGAATAATTTTGTGAGTTTATTTGGTTTATAATTACAATGCCAAGTTAGTGATCGAAGTTGTTAGTTAGTGACCGCTGGCCGGACATGCGAGAATTATTGGGCGATCTAGGTACCTAGCTCAATAAGTGCCATAGCGAACCTAGCTAGCAAGGTTTACAAGTGAAGTTCTCTGTCAAAGGTGAAAAGTGTATATCACAGCACACTCTCGTCACATGTGGTTAACAGTACGGGGTGTGAAATGTGACTTGGAAGCGATTCCATGTTCATAGTGGGGGACGTGATGGGACTGGTTTCTGAAGCCGGTCTTACTCTATATAGCTAGCTTTTATAGTTCAACTGATATTAGTAAACATTCTCAACAATTTATTTTCTTTACATCAAAGTCCAGCAATAGATTTCAGCAATAAAAATACATAATTGTATTGTAAAATTCAGTAACTATTTTGTTTACTGTGAAATAGTGAAGTACTTCTATTTGGGGAAAATGTGATTCTAATTAATTGCATTCCGCACAGATTAGTTTCAACACTGAGAAAAAGAAGCATGGAGCCCAGCTTTTCTAGAGTGACACATAAGCAGCACATACACATACACATACACATACACATACACATACACATACACATACACATACACATACAAATTTTCACTTCAGGGTTGATTTTTTTTTGTGGAGCAACTAGATTTCACTAAGTTGGTAGTCCAAATGGCTTCTATGGTATCCAAACATTTGGCTTTCCCTGATATTTTAAACAAATCATTAAAATCATCCAATTTTTAACGAAGAAGACATTTAAAATAAAATCAGAGAGGTATAGCAAAGTCTTTTTAAACACAGAAAAAAACAGTTGTCCCTTCAAAATGAGAAAGCCTTCCCATGAACTGTCCAAAAACCCTAACCCTCATTATTAAAGAACGAGGGAGCTGAATCGGAGCCAATAGTCTTTTACTGAGAGAAAGTCAAATGAAGCCTTAAAATGGGATTTGTCCTCTGTGTACTGAGCAATACAATAAAAAAAACAAAGACAGAGGTAATTTTCCTGACCATAAAACTAGCACCTTCCAAACCCTAGCCTATTGGAACTGGTCAAGCCAGATGCTAGAGGCAACCAATTGATAAGACATTTAAAAAAATTTGAATCAATTTTCATAAAGCCTATTACCTTCTCAGGCAAATTTGAGCATTGATCCCAGGACCTTGTCAGCTAACATGAAATTCTAATTAAGACATTTTCATATTTGCGCATGAGTTCATTAGCACCTCACAAAAGCGTAAGGCAAAGGCCGACTGCAAGAAGTAAAGTGATTCCATGCTTCTTCAGAGGACTGGGTCGGAGAAAAAGAGGCCATTCACTGACAGAAACCTCACAATAAGGTTTCTCTCAGCACTGGATCTTCAGTGTCTCCCTGCTCGTCTACAGTGACGGCAGCGTTGTGGATCACTAGTGGCCATTTCACTGTCACCAGAGCAGCAGACACTTTGCCGTATAGATGGCTGCATTGGTTATTGAACCTCTACTCTTCAAAAACAGTGCAAGGCTCAGCGTTGGCACATGCCCGATGAAATGGAACGCAGCACAAAGAGCGGGGGACCTCGTGTTTACCTCGCTCCAATGTTATTATGTCAAGCTGTGTTTACGTACATCGTTGTCCTTTACTGTAGCCTACATTTGTAATTAAGTACAAATGTCATTCTTTGTATGACACGCTATTCATTTGGCTATCCCAGAAACCCCTTGCTCTAGGCAGGAAAATACATACAATTTGCTTTATTTTAAGGTGGCATAAAAAGAGAAAGATAACACAAGTACACAATTGTCTTTCACTGCTGGTAAAGATAATTTAAAAGAAATCCTTACAATAATCTTTATTTTCAGAAGCTCTTCATTTAGAGCCCACAAGTTGAAGGAATCTGAAACCAAAGCTCTTCCACTTTGAAGACGGTTGTGCCTACCACTCTGTGACATGGCTGGGTGTGTGTATTAGATTGAGCCATCCGGGTGAGTGCGTTAGATCAAAAAATTTGAAATAGACGAGAAGAATGTAGAACTCAAACAACATATAATGGAACCGAAATGGCTACTCGATGCCAGTTTTATCTGAATCAGTTACCAGCTTCCAGGCAGCAATACTTCTGGTGATGTCAGTCCATCTTTAATGTCATGTTTGTGCGCTGATTTGGAAAATGTGCAACGGGTTAATTCTTCAGATTCAGTGTTCCTTTTCGTTGCGCACTAATTCAAACTTCAGAAGTAAAACTAAATCTGACTGTATATCCACACTTGTAATTATTTATTTCCTGTATGTGTGATTGTCTACCAGATTTGATTGTACTGCATGTTACATTCAGATACTTATTTTTCTTACCTGAAAAAGTCTATACAGGCTATCCTTGATCCTCCCTATGAGAGATAATACTCTTGCACTTTCCCTACGAGCGCTAATACTCACACACTTTCCCTACGAGAGATAATACTCCTGCACTTTCCCTACGAGAGATAATACTCCTGCACTTTCCCTTCGAGAGGTAATACTCTTGCACTTTCCCCATGAGAGATAATACTCCTGCACTTTCCCCACGAGAGATAATACTCCTGCACTTTCCCTACGAGCGCTAATACTCACACACTTTCCCTACGAGAGATAATACTCCTGCACTTTCCCTTCGAGAGATAATACTCCTGCACTTTCCCTTCGAGAGGTAATACTCCTGCACTTTCCCCACGAGAGATAATACTCCTGCACTTTCCCTACGAGCGCTAATACTCCTGCACTTTCCCTACGAGCGCTAATACTCACACACTTTCCCTACAAGAGATAATACTCCTGCACTTTCCCTTCGAGAGATAATACTCCTGCACTTTCCCTTCGAGGTAATACTCCTGCACTTTCCCCACGAGAGATAATACTCCTGCACTTTCCCTACGAGCGCTAATACTCCTGCACT
>JAOVYW010011954.1:0-27594 GCA_025775045.1 Hiodon tergisus | reverse complement strand
CACACACTTTCCCTACAAGAGATAATACTCCTGCACTTTCCCTTCGAGAGATAATACTCCTGCACTTTCCCTTCGAGAGATAATACTCACACACTTTCCCTACGAGAGATAATACTCCTGCACTTTCCCTACGAGCGCTAATACTCACACACTTCCCCTACGAGAGATCATTTAGGGTTAGGGTTAAAGAGGCACATTTAGTCCACGCAGTTGGGAAGCAACCACAGCCATTGGGTTTTATTTCCTTTAGGTGACTGAATGAGAAGCTTCTGTGGCGCTGAATAATGCACAGGGCTCGGGCTGTTCCCTATATGCAAGCATTCTTGTCTGAAACAAGTCGGTGGAGTGTTGCTTTCTACACTTGTCACCACAAAGCAGCATCTTCGACATTAATGGGCTGGTCATACGAGGAATGCTCTCTTCCAGGAAATCCATTCTAGTGGGGACCGAAAGATTAAAACCATAGAAATACATGGTCAACAGTACTTCAGTTATTATTATTATTATTTTTTAAACAATAACTCTCAGTTCTAAAGCCTTCTGGTCTTTAAACCTGTAACTAGAGAACTAGAGAACTAAATTAGATTTGGAAAAGTAAAAGAAACAGCAGATAGGCCCAGATGGAATATGTTAGCAAAATATGATAAACTGTAAAAGCTAAGCTCAACGTAAAGATCAAAGACTGCACATAAGTAGAAAATGGATCAAAATTATCCGTTACTCAAGGGAGCTCCCCTCCTTTTAAACTGATCCCAAGGAGACCTTCAAGGATTCACGGGATACAGAGTTGAAAAGGAAGAACTCGGCAGAGAAGGGCTGGCGGCTGGCAACTGCAGCAAAGACGTCATTGGGGCGCTAACGAAGAAACCGGAAAGGATCTGACAACATATCACAGGCACAGGTTGTTTTAGGACCCAAATGCAGACACAGACACAAGGGAACAGAGGGTCATGGGAAAGCAAAGATCTAATTAAACAAAAAAAACAAAATTTGGTACCGAAGACTAGACTAGACTAGACTAGACTAGACTAGACTAGACTAGACTAGACTAGACTAGGAACTGCTTCAAAGACTTGGTACTAAACACAAAAGACAATCCAGCAACGAGTGGTGAAAAAAGACTAGTATATATATAGGCGAGTGCTTGGCAGATGATTGATAAACAATGACTAACACCGGTGTCTGATTAAATGAAATGTTAGTGCAGGGTGAATGTGGAATGTTAATTGGTTGACTGAAAAACGTGACGGACTAACAGAAAAGGTGAAGGTGATACTTGACACAACACCGTTTTTAAAATCCAACAATAAGGTGTGAGAGAGTACATCAATATTGGCAAGGCTCAAAATTATAAATGTAAAAGAAAATATTAACTATACTTTTCCATGGGTTGGAGGACCAGCTATGACATTAGATGTCAATGCAATCCGATGCCTGCAGGGATAGCCAGATAGGTAGAGCAATAGACAGAAATACAACTGCGGCTATACCCTCTCAGCAAGGTACTTGAAAATTGGTACCGCAAATTCATAACTACAAAATGTTAAATTCATGCAAGGCGCTCCAGATAAGAAATCCTACTAAGATAATAATGAATAAATGATAATAATAGTCCTCTTTGTCTGTCTTTGTTTCCAGAATACAGCATTAAACTGTGATTGACAATCAGCAGTCAGACATGCTTCAAGAGCTGTAATGCCATTGTTGATTAAATCTTGCTTGCTTTTTTCTTCAAAATGTTGGTAGCCAAAAAAAAACCCCTACCCGCGCCATACCCAAGGAATTAAATGACAATGTCATTAACAGATTTCACACACACACAAAAAAAGAGGCTCTCTGGTTATTGTGAGCTGCTAAAGAACGTGGTGCACTGTCGCTACAGATGACCTGAACCTAAAGTACTAACTCGGTGGCCGACGGAGAAGAGGGGGGGGGGAGGGATGTCATTAGATCACAGCGGTGTGGGCCTGGAATGGCAGGCAGGCCTGCTGACATTTCAGCTGATTTTAAATGGTGAGCAGATGGTTTTACAGGTAGCAGTTTAGCCTTTAGCTTGGCAATTAGCGTCAACAGTCAGTCCGGCAAGCTATGGCTGTGGCAGTCAGCGAGCGCAGGACATGAATAAGTTAGAGCTTCATAAATAATCCAATCGCAACTAAAAGCGATCCAATCCAATTGCTCATTTACAAGTCTGACACCCCCTCTCAGGCTTGCAGAAGTTCTTGTAGCGTTGTTCTGGGAGTTGCTTTTTTCCCCCCTCTGTAGTCTGTACAGTTGATAGCAATCTCAAGCTAACAATAATCTTTAATCATGTTACTTATATGTCTGTCTGGGTTATGCTGTTTAATAAAATAAATTAGATAAACATGGAGCAACAGCATCAGCAGTTCTGTAGTTTTAAGACTGATTCACAATTAGCCACAGGTGACCTCTTTTTTTGAGGGGCTCATAACGAGAAATTGATCACTGAAAGAACTTACTCATCAACTTACTCATCATTCAGGCTAATTATCCCCCACGAACCAGAAGAGAGTGCCTCTATTTATAATGATGAAGAGCATGAGAGGAGATTAGTCACTCCTCAAATTTGGTAAAAGAGAAGCAGAATCAATCTGGGTTGTTTAAAGCTGACAGCACGGTTTGCCTCCTGCCTGTGCCCAGCACCTCTGAAAGCCCCTGAGTGACAGTACAGAGGGAATGGGGAATTAAGTGAGAGAGCGCCAACCGTAGAAAGCCAAGACTGAAAAGTGAGGATGGTGCTGTATTGTCTTTATTGGAAATGACTATACAAATTAAACAGTGCCAGGGTCGATCTTACTGGATGCGACTTTGACTAAAATATATACATTTATATTTATATATATAGGCAGCATGGAAGTTGAGAACAAGTTTTGGCCAAAAAGCTCCCCATACCTCAGCAGAAATAATGGAGGGGATTAAGAGATATGATATGATGCGTGTACGAGGTGGGGGAAAAACTGCCCATGCAAATGCTTGCTGAAGTCACAGGGAGGCGCCACCACGTCTTGTCTCAAAGTAGATATTGTTGAGCATGTCTGGCCTTCGTTCATTATCTACATTAACCAGGACTGACATCCTGGTACAACAGGGTTCACCCTTTCAGACACTGCAGTCTTTATAGGTATTTGTGGTAAGCAAGTTCAACAATATTATTTACCAATGCACCCTATATCCCTCCTTTTTGCAGGGTGCCAGAGCGCTGATGAAAGCTGCCAGGAAGGACAGTTCCCTGGGGCTAAAGGCCCATTTAGAGTGTTCCCTCACTTTTCCCAGCGCCTCGTGCCACAATCCATCACCACCGGTGCCCCGGTGACCGTACATCCGCTTGCTTACCGCAGCAAACGGGAAAAGTGCACCGTGCAGGAAACTCTGTAACCTCATATATGGGGGCCGGGGGGTTGGTGGAGAGTATGCCAGGAGAAAAATCGCACGCTTAATCCTCAGGAGTTCACTGATTGGTGAAAGAAAGCCGTGAGTGAACTCTGCAATCTGAAGCATGGCCCCATTTGAAGGCAGCAGGATGTAGAGAACCAAAAATACCTTCCATCAAAAAAAAAAAAATGAAAAAAGGGGTTGTCCATGCAACGAAGCTGGACGCGTATAACTTTAATAAGGCTTGTTTTCGGTATATATATAATTTGACTTGGTCCCATTACCTGTGTTTGTGTTGGTTCACAATAGTTTCTATTACTAAAATGAAATATTAACTCCCATTCATATGAAAAACACATTTTGTTTTTTAATTGTGAAATGCTATTCATTTATTCTATATTTAGTGATAGTCTTTTCTTGATTTTATAATAGGAAGTGTGTTTATCTTTCACAAAGTAGGAGTAGGAGTGTTATTTTAGGCATGTTCAGAAAGAGGTCACCCTTGAAAAAACTTTTTTTAATTTATTTTTTTAATCCAGGAAGCACAGAAAATAGCAAGTTAAAGGCCACAGAACTTATGAGAGTTGCAGCCACATCATGACTGGCTTTGTGAAACAGCAATCTTTGCTTGATGTGGGTACTTGTTTGAACTGTGACAAACTTTTAACACATACTGTTAACTAAAGCAAAAACAGCCTCAAAATCTCATATCAGGCTCAAAAAAGAAATCCTGGTAGTCTTCTAAAGAAATTAAAATGAAGTACAAAACAATAAAATGTATGCATTAATCATTACTTCAATATTGACAAATTTGCTCAATATCATTACCAATTAATAATACATTTTTCTGTGTAAACTACATGGCACAACAGTGGGAAGGGATTCTGTGTCTCTTTAAGACAGCCTGACATGCACGGTTTACCTGCTGATTGTCAACAGTCCTCAGCTGTGTGATTGGTACAGCTGGAGTCAATGTTTTAATCAGCCACAATACAAAAGGCTGTTTCTTGGTTAAATTAAGAGGTTTGTCTGAGAGGAAAGTTTGGAGCTTGTTTGAACTGAGCCAGTGGATTGTGTAAAGGACTGTGTGAGTGGGGTGTTTTTTTTTGGCTATTTACCCCTTTTTGTTTGATAAACCAAATAGTGTGCTGACTTTTTGTTTATCCTGTTTTGGATAACACCTTAATTTGTTTTGTATCCTTGAATTGACATTTGGGTAAGTCTGTACACCAATGCTTCACCAACTCCATTATCCCTCCACCTATGTGATGGACATCATCTTTTAAAAGTATATTTCAAATGCAAAGTGTCTTTTTATATTAAAATATTTTGTTAAATAAGTGAGCCCCGTGTCAAATAAAATGCCACTGCTTTTTCAATGTCTCACTAGCTCTGCAATTGAATCATGGTTAAAATTTGTAAAAGCAGTAACTTGTGACATAGCACAGACTAATCAAATTGAAATTCTTAAGAAATGGGACACAACTAATCTAATTGCAATTTCACAAATGTTTTCAAAGTGCATTTGAAAGCAATTGGCAAAATGCAAATGAAGGGGATATGGCTTGAGTTGGCCTTGCGTTGTCTCCGGAGTATGGTATGTGGCAGTGTAAATTAAAATTTGTCCTTTCCACATTTAAAGATTATGAATTTAGCAGACACTCTCATCCAGAGCGGCTCACAGGGAATGCCAACCATCAGCACAGCAAACGAAAGCTCGAGAACAGAGAATTGGATGTGCCATGCTTTCCACCTTGTTTTACTTTCTTTGATATGACACATTAAAAGGTTCTCTGGAGTTGACAAAATATGGACATAACGCGTAGCAAGAGCGCTGCGGCGATAACTCCAGACTGACCCGACCAGGCCCTGACTTACTAGAGAAAATGTTTTTTGCTAGATGCAAAAGCCGGTTTCCTCGTCCATGGGAAGTGTGGGTGAGGCAGGGAAGGCTGCAACATCAGGCCAGCGGCGGTGTATCCATTAAATCAGTACTGAAATGCGTGGCCTGGAAATGATTACAGCTATGAGGCCAATTAGTCAGGTCATCACGCGGCTAAATTTAGACACATTGGACTTCTGGTGCAGGCCAGTGCCACATTGCCATATTTGTTCCATCAGGACTTGATTTGAACAAATTTTTGCCCTGTCACACTAAGCAACGCAACAAACACACATCTATCAAGTCTCCCTCAAGAACTAAAGAGCAGGTGCAGGAAAACATGGATAAGATGTGATGTCCTGGAGAATATGATGCTGGATTAAGGTTTTGGTGTGGGGATGCAAGCCTGGGAAAATTCTAACCTAAAGTATTTATTGCTAGATTTTGTTTTAGGTGGTGTACAGCATGGTGTAACACCATTCCTAAAAGGTGAAATGAGAGGTGTTGTAGTACAGCTACCGTTAAATTTCTAACAAAGAGTCCAGAGGCTTCGTCGCTAGCCTTTAGGCCTTTAGCACAGTAAGGCTCACAAAGGTGTGGCATAGGGCCAGAACTCCTCCCTTTTCTGAGGCATTAAGACACCTCAATGAACAAAAGGAGTTCCTGGATATGAGTCGATAATGAGTCGGTTATACCAGCCCGTCCTATTCACGCAGAGTGCCAGGCAGAAAGATAATGGGCAATGTTTGCCTTGGCTGTTTATTCTAATCCTAGCCATCTTGTTAAAGTTAAACACTCACTTTAAAAATATATACTGCAAGTATATATATATATTCTGTGGTATGTCATAAACCAGCATGATACCTATCCAACATTACACATGTACACTCAGTCAGTTTATTAGGTAAACCACCCCGTTCATGAAAATTCTGGTTTCTGTTAAGCAATGCTGACGCCAGAGTCAGGATCTGGCATAAGCAGCACTGACCCATCCCACCTGGTGTCAAAGGTACAGGCTGGTGGTGGTGGTGAAATCTTGCGGGGAATGTTTTCCTGGAACACGTAAAGTCACTTGAAACCAATTGAGAAACGTTTGAAAGCCACAGCGTTTCTGAACATTGTTGCTGGTCAGTTGCATCCCTTCATCGCTACAGTTTACCCCTTGTCAAATGGGTAATACCCGCAGGATAATGTGCCACGTCACAAAACGCGTGCAGTCTCAGAATGGTTCCAAGAACATGACAGCTCAGGCCCCAGACCTTAACCCCACTGAGCATCTTTAGGAGATGACGGAATGGGCTGTTCGCAGCATGAATATACTGCCATCCAGTCTGCATCAGCTACATGATGTCATCGCATCAGCATGGACCAACATCCCTGTGGATCGTTTCTAACACTTTGTAGAATCCATGTCCCGAAAAATATAGGCTGGTCTGGAGGCAAAGGGTGCCCAACCTGGTAATAGATAAACTGGCCACTGACCACGTATCGCCTCTCTGTACCCTTACGCCTCATAACCAGCACATATTTGAGAAAGAGTGCCCTCTACCTAACCACCATGAAAGGAAATGCTTTATAAAAAAATAGAAAACTACCCCAGAGAGGGAGGGAGGGAGAGAGATTTTATCCTTAAAAACAGGAGGTTCGCCCACACGTTCACCTGGGACTGCTCTTGGCCGGTGCAGGCAAGCCAGAAGGTTATGGGAGCCTGGGAATATTTAACATCAAGAAAGCAATCATAACGCAAGCATGAGCTTGGGGAATTGAACAGGAAATGTGAAACGTAACCCTTTCCTGCTTTGGGAAAGAAAAAACACCATGAGGCGTGAGGAATTTGACTGTGTTTCATACCAATGTATGGCTGGAATGAACAGGTATAGGCAACTGGGAAAAGTGCGATGTGTGTGTGGCGCTGACGCCAGTTAAGGGTCAGCTTACATGAGAACCAATAGCCTTTAACGCATGACTGCTGCTTAAATACCATAAGTGAACGCAGGGTTGACTGTAAATGACACAACTGAAAAAACACATGCGGTTCCAACTGTACACAAACCTTTTATATGAACACATAAAGCAAAAAGTCAGGAAAAGCACAAAAAAGCCATGCAAAGCCATGCGAGAGTCACTGTCACTTTAAACAAACTCCACCCCCCAGAATGGAGGAAGTGGCAAATATAGCTTGTGTGTTTGTTTTTTAATGACTGGATGGGTTTTTTCAAGTAAAAAAACTACTTAAGGCAATATAATGGCCCCCATCAGACAATATTGTCATGAAGCACCATTGGAAGCCCCATAGGACAGTAAAAGTAGACAAAAAAGTGATCTTTATAATATTATTGCAGCTTTGCTATTTCTGCCGAGGTTTCAGATTAATTCCATCATAAACCACATCCTTCAGAAACAACAACAACAAACAAACAAAAGAAATCACCTTCCGTTGCCTATGCAACGCCATTTGAAAAGGGAGGCGTGGTTCATGACATCTGTATTCTGGGGGAATCGGTACGTGCGTCAGATTTTTCGGGCTTAGCAAAGATCCCCTGAAGGGGATATAGTTTGGACTCTTGATGCATTTCCTCCTTCCTGTGCCTAGAAAAACTTGGACAAATTCCCTTCAGTACTGAAGAGTACCAAGAGTGATGCCTTCGCCAGATTTATGTTTATTGTTTTCCAATGAAAGAGGGTCGCCTTTAAAAAGCAACATCATCTCTGTTGCCGATAAATTTAGTTAATCACGGAAGTCTTGCCTCCATGGGGTCTCTCCCACAGTGGATCAATGGTCTACTGAGCTAATCAAGTGAGAGAGAAAAAGAAAAAGACATAAATGACGCAGAGCCAAAGAAAGCACATCATACTTGTTTCTATGTCCATTCATCAAACCTATTTTTAGTTTCATCCGCCTTTTTTAATTTACTCAGAAGTCTGACCGCAGTTTGCGTTTTTCACGAACTGGTTGCCGCCCGGGATGGCCAGCACTTTAACGATGGAGCGTGAGCCAGACAAAAACCCAGACGGCCGCGTTGAAACAGCGTGCGTTAATTTTGTGTGCGCTGGAAAAGCGAGGTTTGCGCGCAGCAGGGACTGCCTGTACTGCGACGGGCCGGAGCGAAGCCTACCAAGACAAAGGGAATAGGTACGCTGGCCTAACCAGCTGCATGCTATTACTTCATCCCCACCTCACAGGAAATGAACAATCATTTAGCACTGACAGGTACACGCTGAACCTCGCTATCTCCCCTCTAAAACCTACCAAATAATGTATTACAGCAGTTTAGCATTAACCTTAAGGCTCACTTCAGGTTCTGTGCCAAGGTCAGTCTTATACCTCTGCTATGTGGCCTATTTGGGTTTGGGGGTTTTTTTTCCCTTCCTTCTTTCAGGATGATAAAAGATGGAGTGGAAAAAAAAATGTTGCCTGCGAGACCAAGGAAACATAACAGCTGAAGAAAAGAAAAGGCATCCAAGGCACTTTTCTGGTCATGAAAAGCTGTAATTTAACGGTCTCCTGTGAGCTGTAGAAGGTTTAGCATGTCCAACTTTAACTGGGGTGTAACTGAAGGGCCGCCTTAATGGACTGCCAGTTCCCTGGGCCGCAGAGGAAAAAAGACGGCTATAAATGCCAGGCCGCGTTTAAAAAAAACAGCATCTGAAAGCGATCTGCTGGACTGCTCCCTGGCGCTAGGTATGCCCCCCGTCACAGCTCGCCACCAGGCCCGCGATAGACTTCGCCCCCGCCGCTCGGAAACAAACCCGACCCGCTGGCGTCACCTCAGCTTCGCCAAGGGCCGAGCCTTGACGCCAACCCCTGCGTGGTTTACAACAGAAACCTGTCTCATAACTGTAAGAGGAGTCCTAACAAGAGTATCAGCTAAATTACAGGGCAAGAACTATTTTATATACAGTGCCTGAGTTGATGGGGCAGACAAGCATGGCAAAAAATGTCTCTATAGGTTTGTTCTCTTGGAAAATATGAGACTCAGAACATGCACATCATCGTATGGAGATATTAAGTTAATTTCTTAAAGATAAACAGACATAAACTATATTGCATTTCTGATGGCTAGACAAAAAATACAAACTCTACTAAACTCAATTGGCCAGACCTCTTCCAATTCGAGTAATGGTCAACAAAGGTCACAAATCTGACTTTCCCGCCACAGTAAAATGTATCCTTATTTTTGGTTGCAATTATTTAAAAGTATTTTGTTTCAGCAGCAACAGCAGTTGTGGTGATGGTCAGGGGTTGCATTCTGAAACATACGCACATTTCAAACTGGCTTTGAAGGTGCAAGCTGTAACCAAGTCGTTAACTTGGAACTTCAGCCCTTCCTTGAAACTAAATAAGAACAAAAACAAAGGATCTTTCATGAGGTTTGTCTAGAGTGAATCATAAAAAAGACCCCCGTGTTAGATGAAAACCCCACACCCAAATATGACCTGAAAGACCCGTTTACCTCATTCGCCTAGAAGGCCCCCTTTTGTAAGAACCGTGAGGCCTAAGCTGGACTGACCTGGAGCTGACCCTCTCCGTCCAGGGTGAGTCGAGTGATGTTTTGGCCAACACACATAGACACACACCACTAAGCCCATTCACCCTTACTTTCACATGGAGCCTGAGGTAAAGAAAGCTCCTAGCCCGTTCCACCAAACTCCATGTCAGAGTTTAAAGCAGCAAGAAGCTGGCTCAAAGAGTACCCTGCAAACCCGTGGCTCTCTCTGCACGAGCCCCCTACCACTCGTGACCTCCGAATGTGGCAATGCTTCAGAGACGAAAATGTGTCGATAGCTGAAGATATTTACTTTTTATGGGAGCGAGGCGCTGTAGCGTTTTACAAGGCGGAGGACTCTGTGAGGGAACCAACATACCTTGACCCCAAATGAAGCACATCGATGCCAGCGCAAGGAGCATTCTCACATGAACGAGCGCTGCTTTTTCAGGTCAACACCCTTTGACGGTGAAGAAACAAAAGACAATGGTAGCCCCTCCTCTGTGCCAATCTGAGATTGTTGATTCCTCCACTTAACTTTGAGGGAAAGCTACTGACTGCCATTGCTTTTGGGACGTCAAAGTGAATTTTACGCTTTTTTATTTAACCTTGATATATATTAAGCATTTACCAGCTTCAAACATGAAAACAGCACATCTCTGGAATGTCAGCGCAGAGACCTGACACAACAGGAGTCTTAGTAATGAGACAGTGGTTAACTTAGCAACTGTCAGAGCTCACTTCTATATTATTCTATAAGACAACAGTGAAACAGCTGAGTAAGAGGGAAGATTGCGCAGATGTTGAAGCTGGCAGCTGAATCTAAGTTTGCCTTGATTGGGTAAAACTGAACTTTGAGGTGAGCCCCGGCCCGTGGGAGCAACGGCTCTTAGCGGAGCGTTTCCCCAGCTCCGAGCCAGGACCTATGAGCTGTATTTCTCAACCCCCAACCCCCCTCCATTTTTACAAGAGTCAACGTTAAAGCTTCCTCACTGGCAACTCCCAACTAAACGCTGCTTCCTGTTTATGCTACGTGTGGGTTCATCTTTCAGCACAGCGGGCCAGGTAACATTTGTGTAATGCTCGGAGCAGAAGTGGGGAATCTGAGACTGCTTCTGCAGCTTAACTTGTTGAAGTGCTTTGAGAGCATTGTGTCCTCACATCTCAGTAAACCACATTTTATCATCTCTAAATGTTTCTGTCGACATGGCTACAGAAACCCAATTTTCTGACTAAGGTTACGATGTTAATACTTCCATTAAGAATTATAGTTCTACCATGAAATAACCACACAATAGACATGAAAGATTTTTTTTAAATCCTTGTTTACCCTGAATGGCCTCAAAAACTTTAAAAGAATAGATATGTTTAATGGATATGTTGGACATAAAAACTTGTACTTTATTCTTCTGCTTGAAACAACAATCAATATTTAATCTTTTTACATGCAAACCTCATTTAGCTGCAAATGTTATCTCATTGCACGCATTTACATTTAAAGTAACCGATTCTAACTTAGCTTCATAATGTTATCAAAAGTACAAGGGGCTTAACCGGAAATTTGCTCTGCAAAAATTTCCTTTATTACTCTCACGTGTCTCATGTATTTTCAATAGCCAGACTAACTAAAAGTGCCCTTTTATAAAATCTCCTGGAAGTTGCCCTGAGAAGAAATTTTTATATTATACGTGTGTGCATTCAATCAGCAAACAACCTAGATTTCTCCTTAAATTTGACCTTTTTAATTATAAGTGCCCAGCCCTGCACACCTCTGTGCAATACCAAATAATAGCACAGAGCGCTCAGGGATAACCGACTCTTCAAAGTGACCAATTGTTGAATAAGTTGAATAAGACTTCAAGATACTGATCTTACTCCTGTAACCAACATATGAAGCCCACTCACTTACGACTGACAGTAAATGTTGTTTTGAAAAATTCTCTTGACTTCATGTTTGCCCCTTCTCTCACCACATGTGAAACCATGCGATACCTAATCATGAGCCAAAACAAACTCAAGCAGCTTCTCAAAAGGAGTGCGTTTGGCGTCCCGTAAGTTTAAAAACACTTCCAGAGTGAACATACTGTACTCCACCTTCAAATTTTTTAAAAGACAGGAATTTGCCTTATAAGTATTTTGGAATAAAGGACAAACCTCAACATTTCAAGTGATAGACCGGCAAGGGTGGCTCCTAAGATACACGCGTGTCAAATATTGTGAATATCAGAAGGCAATACAAAACTAAATATATCTGTGTTTGACAAGGGTAATGTCAATATTGAATTTTGTCAGACCACTTCCGGCTCCAAAGTTGATAATACACACATCCTAAAGCAGGGGTCCCGTGTAAAATGTTTGCCTCGCCCCAGTATCAACACTACCAATCGAGACAAAATTAAACCAGCAACTAAGCAAGGAATGCAGAGGTGCTGCACAGGTCCTGCAGTTAGCCCCAAATATGGGGTTGTGGTACATACGCCTGTCTGCCTGGGAGGGGTGCAGATCACTCTCCTCCACCAAAATTTCCCTGTTAATCTTGGCTACTGAGAAATCCACTTCATTTTGTGATCCCATATTATTTTAAAAAATTTTATATACTTTTACCACTGTACCATATTACACATAATATACAGTGCCTATAAAAAAGTATTCAACCCCCTTGGATGTTTTATTTTATTCTTTTTAAATATAGAATCATAGTGAACTTCATTTGACTTTGACACTGATACACAAACAAACAAAACTTTCATATCAAAATACATTTCTACCAATTAATCTAAATTTATAACAAATATTAAAACACAAAATAATAGGTTGCATAAGTATTCACCCCTTCTTCAATTGAGTATTTAGTAGATGCACCTTTGGCAGCAATTACAGCGTTAAGCCTATGTGGACAGGTCTCTATCAACTTGGTACATCTGGACACAGCAATTTTCCCCATTCTACTTTGCAAAACTTCAAGCTCTGTCAGGTTGCGTGGGGATCGTGAGTGCACAGCCTTTCAAGTCTATCCACAGATTCTCAATTGAGGTCTGGACTCTGACTCAGCTACGCCAGGACATTAACATTGTTGTTTTGAAACCATTCTTGTGTAGCTTTGGCTGTATGCTTGGGATCGTTGTCTTGCTGGAAAACAAATCTTCTCCCAAGTCTCAGTTCTCTTGCAAACTGCATCAGGTTTTCCTCCAGGATTTCTCTGTATTCAGCATTTCACCCTCTACCTTTACAAGGCTTCCAGGGCCTGATGCAGAAAAACATCCCCACAGAATGATGCTAACACCACGCTTCATGGTAGGGGTGGTGCATTTCTGGTTGTGTGTGGTGTTCGGTTTGCGCCAAACATAGCGTCTGGTTTAATGGCCAAAAAGCTTCATTTTGGTCTCATCAGACCGTAGAATCTTCTTCCAGCTGACTTCAGAGCCTCCCAAATGCCTTCTGGCAAACTCTAGTGGAGACTTCCTTTGCCCCCCCCCCCATAGTGGGTTTCCCTTTGCCACTCTCCCATAAAGCTGTGACTGATGAAGAACCCAGGCAACAGTTGTGTGCACAGTCTCTCCCAGCTCAGCCACTGATATTCAGTGACCTAGACATTTTCTTGCATCCATCCCAATGTATTGTTCTGAATAACCTTTTCACAGATCTGCTTGGAGTGTTCTTTTTTTTTTCCCAAGATACTGACTCACCAGTAAGGGGACCTTCCAGAGACAGGTGTATTTATAATCACTTCAATCAAATCAATTTGACTGTGCACAGGTGATCTCCATTTAATTAACTGAGCTAATTCTAAAATCAGTTTGTTGCACAGTGATGATTTCGGCGAGTTGCATTAAAGGGTGAACTTATGCAACAAATTATTTTGTGTTTAATATTTCTTATAAATTCAGACTACTTGGTAGAAATGTATTTTGAATTTGATATGAAAGAGTATTTTTCTGTAGACCAAAAAAGGTCACTAGGATTCAAATAAAATATAAAAACATCCAAGGGGGGTGAATACTTTGTGTGTGTGTGTGTGTGTGTGTGTGTGTGTGTGTGTGTGTGTGTGTGTAGCACATATTTTTAAAGTATGCAGAGCATATATATGTTTAGTCTACAGCAAGCAGACCACCTGGTCTTTCCAGAGGCACCAAAGAAATAGGTCAACATGGCAACTTAGGCTAGTAAAATGGCTGTGTGTTGCTCATACCTTGGAACTAACTTTTGAAAAACTGATATTAAAATACTTTTTTATTCTTAAACATGACAACCAGTGTTCCTTCTTATGGAAGAAAAGTCAAGAGTGACTCCTAGATCACCGCTCTTTGTTTTTATTTCCATATTTAATAATAGGAAAATGGCTGGCTCCTTAAGAATGTCTGGTAACTTGAGGTTACAATGTCTAATAAATACCATTTGATGTCAGCTACATGAATTTGATGCATAACGTTTTTTGAAGCCAATAGAGAAGCAGCAAGCAGTAGACAAGCCGCACCTTAATGGCACTTAAGATTAAGTTTAATGGTCAAACAAACCAAGTTTAATAATACAGACAAGCTAATCGACAGTTAAATTAGTCACTGAAAACACAGAGCTCTTGTTGAGGAGGAAATTCCCTCTATGGTTACAGAGGTTAGATGTTATACATCTTCCAATCTTTCCTGTATAGCTTGCAATCCATGCTTTGGACCCTTATCAAAATGGAAAATGTATTTGAAACCAAGCATGCACTTTTAGGCAAAGAAATGGTCCAATTGAAATGGACTAATTATAACAAACACAAAAAGAACATTCGTGGTTTGATATCATAAGAACAATCCACATAACAAATTATGACAGCTAAAGTAGTTAAAGCCATTCTTACACAATAAATAGTCAAACATTGTTATTTTCAGATAATATTAAATAATAAAATGTTCATTTATTTGTACGGAACAATAAAGAGGGAAAGTCCCTGTTATATCTGTTTGTTATAATGAATGAAAATATTCCTAAATCTTCAGAGGCACTGAATACTGGTTATTGTCAATGACCTGTGCAATAATCCCAGTTGACTGACTACTCCTAATTGAGTGACAACAGAGGCATCCTGATGCGCATACTACATAGAACTATCAGTAACACATGACAATATTAAAACAAAACATTTGAATATAATAAAAAATTACACCAGCAGAAAGAAGAAAAATACTCAATCACCTGCCACAATTAATCGTTAATCAGAAGCTGGTGGAAAAGGTTTATTTACTACTCATCATAATTCTGGATGTTCAAAACACAATCCGCACTGCACGAACAGTCGATGAATATCTTTGAGACACTGCTTTGAAGTGAGGACGGGGAAGGCCAGCGCCTTGATTTTGTGGTGGGATGGACCCCCTTGTTTTAATGGGAACCTAAACGACTTACTGGTATATCCAGTAGGGTGCACCCAGGAGTCCACGGTATGGAGCAGCCGCGAAGGCAAATTAAGATGCGGTCTGGACCGTTACCTCCTTCACCGGGGAGAGAATCACTGCGGCAGACCAACAGATTGTAAAGTAAACAAATCGAACCATACATGCAGAAACACATTAACACCATACATGTATAATAGCATTCCACTCGTAATCGATAGTGAGTTTTGGCATGAGCGTTGAGTGCAAATGCTGTACACACTGTTAAAACGGTTGCGTGTAATTTAAAAAGCAATTTCTTGGATTTGCAGCCATTTAGCAGGACATGGAATGATTTAGAAGCTAGTTCTTCGAGGATAGAGGCTAACACATTTTCACTTAAAACTAGCTGGTGAACTACAGCCTTTAACAAAAATGGATTGAATCGCACTACTCTTACGCCACGTAACGAGAAACTTAGACTTTATTGCATGGATATAACTACTTTTAGCTGGGTGGCTTGAAAAACATTAGTCGTTATTTACAGATTATTCCAGCAATTGACTAAATAGTTGCTAATGCTGGAGAGTGCAAAGAAAAAAAAATGGCAATGCAATAGTTTGCATGCTCATATGTAACTATGACTTCTATACAGTTCGTATATGCCAAAAACATTGTCCAATATGTAACTTGTTAGCTCGCTACTGTAGTTAGCCTAGCTAGTTTCGTGTTTTTCCTGCATACCTTCAAGAGGCCACAGCCTGCGAATGCTCTTTACAATCCTATTGGTTGAAATTACCAACGTAACACCATATTACAGGGACCCCATTGGGTTTTTATTTACTGTATCAAGAATCACAGTTACTTCTGTACCATTTGGAAACCCGTAAACCTCACCTTCCCGGTATTTCGTCCGAATCTTCATTAATATAGCAAATTCAACACATTTAACTCTTATGATGAACAACAGTCCCGCATAATTGTTTTAGAACAGCCATTTTGAGCTGTACTAAATATCTCAAACCGAAGGGGAGAAGGGGGTAATATGTTTGCTATTGGCTGTAATTCTTAACATTCTATCTGCGTTTGCCGTTCATTACAATTATAAGTTGTGTACACATAAGCTGTACACATACGTTTTGTGCATAATATTGTTACGACTATATTGGTAAGGCTGCAATTAAAAGTCCTGCTTTTTATATTATGTATTTAGTCCCTTTAAATTGGAAATGGTACGGTTCAGGCAACACTAGTTTGTTTTATGAGATGTGACCTATTGGAAGCAACAAAACGTATCTATCCAATAACGTTGTCCGCTATCTTAATGGTGGGCGTGTTTGTTGTCAAAAATTTGCTACGGAGGAGGTTGACTGTGAGCTGCAACAATATTTGCAAATGTTTTGGCCAATTTTAGTTACGCACGTGTGATTTTTGTGGATGCCTTTCAGCTTGTGGATATTGTGACGAGTTTCAGTGTCACAGTTTATACGGTGAATTGATGATATTGAACAGTTTTGATTCGTAAATTAGTTCGATAGGTCTAGCTCGCGTAGGGACCATCCTAGCAAAAGGTTTATTCGATTTCGTTTTTTGAGCCGGTGACGTTGAATGGCTTGTCTTTAATTTAGTAAGGACTAACTAAATTTCGATTTATCGAAGCAGTTTATGCCGTGCCGTATGAAAATGTAACCCAGAGTTTATTCTGACGATACGACCTGGTATTTAAGAATTGGATCTGTGGATATGTATTTCATTTGTGTTTTACTTACCTAAAACACTTTATACGTCTTGAGAAAAACAACATGATACCGTATGTATCAGCTAAGTGAACTGAATCATGGCTGAGTTAAGCAGCCATCACTAGTAATTATAGTAAACATGGCCAATCCAGTTGACGCCCTGGCATTTGAGCCAGAATTCTATTTAGTATATTTATTCATTTAGTATGCAAATCAGTGCTACGGGACTGGCTGTATTAACCTATATTTCACGTTTATATGTTCTTTGGGGGACTTTGGGGGTATGTTATGGCGGATATTCTGACTTTAGTGGTGCTCGGACCTGGTCTACTTGGCCAAGGCAAAGGCTGCGTAATTACTGAATGGTTTAGACCACTATGGTGAGGTCAGAATGTGCTGCTGCTTTCTCGAATAACATTCAAATCGTGACGGTCACAAGCTTGGTTTCTACCTGGACAAAAAGTGTCATGACATGACGTAAGACTACATGAGGAGCCTTATGTTGGAATAGAGGCATATATAGGCGTTGTTTTGTATATGTTCACGTGTATATGGTTGTAACTGTTCGTGTGTGGATAGAAAAATCAAAAGCTTGCTCAAAACGTAAGAATTGCTAACTATGCGACATATGTGTAATAATTTAAAAGAGCCAGTAACTGTATAACTATGTAGGCTGTCACCAGTAGGAGGTGGTGTCATGACTTCGATAATAAAGCTTTAAAAAGAAGCTTAAGATTCACAAGTTATCTCTTGGTGAATATAACGATAATATGACAAATGTTTTATATAACATTTTTGTTATATAAGGTTATATCAGCTTGAAAGGTTCCTGAGTAGAATGAAGTCATATGTAATTTTATATATTTTTAAGTAATGTATTCACTTTCCTGCCTCAGTTTTTTTAAATATATATTTACAGATGTTGATTATGATTATATTTGTTTTAATTAATATTATTATTATTATTTATTAGTATTTTCATTTGTTCAGACTGCTGGTGTTTGTAATTAGCCACAGTTTAGCTGTGCAGTCTGTTTGGCTCCAGTAGCTGTTCTTACAGAGAGTGCTCAGAGCCCTACGTTTGTGTGCTAATTCCTGCCCAGGATGCAAAGTTATCAGCCGCGATACTTGTAGTCCTCCAATAATTCCTGTAGGCTCAAGGAATGTATTGCTGAGTGAGGGAGGAAAATACTGCAGCTTTCAGCTGCCCTAGTTTCTGCTGAGTCCTCTTCTTCTGAGCCTCACGCTGTGTTTCTGATGTAATAGGATTCGATCAGGTGAAATCATGTCTCGGGTAGCGTGCTTTTCGCCGTTTTTTTACCTGCAACTGTTCAACCTCACTCAGCTCTTAAGTTGCGTTAGTTTCTTGTCGCGACGCTTTGATGTGGAAACATGGATGTGCCCGGTTGCAGTTTTTGCTCTCACCTTCTTTTGCTAGAACCTAGAAGAGAGGATGCGTCCATGAGCCGAGCACAGGTGCATGGGCTGCCTTCCTGCTGAGCTGTCGCGTGTGTCACATTATGTTGTTATACTGGTTTCATTGGCGTACAATAAAAATGTTTGAGAATGGCGTGTCCTTGTCGGAGGGAGGGTGATTGGATTGTCTTTCTCTGCTACTACTCTTACCCAATCAACGTCTTCATCACTTAGTAGTCCCGCCCTGGGACCCTCTGTCCTTGGCAAGCTACCACTGGGCAGCTAATTTTGCTCTGGTTGGTGAGCACAGAAACAAATGCATCTTGGGAAACTTCCGACACCAGTGGCCTCAAATTCCTCAAAATTAGAGACTCGGACATCTGTGCTTTATCCGTATTTTTGGGAGCCAACACCCATGTACCGGTGGTCTTCAGCTGTATTCCGAGGAACTGCTTCACTGCCAAGCAATCACAGCTCAGCATTGTTTTATTATCAAAGCCAGATCCAACCAGAGATCCAGTGCTGTTGAGAAACATATGCTCTCACCTCCGTGCGGAATTCACAGGAAGTGGAATCGGATTAGGGGTTGTTTATACTGGAATGGAGGAAGAGTTTATGTTGCTGAAACAATCCAAGTCCCCTTTCAAATTATGAACCTGGAAACACAATCTGTTTTGTCAGCCAGAATTTTTGCATCATGTCACGAACATCCACAATAGCCACATGGTGTATTTCAAAACGCTACGAATCAAGCTCAAATACAAGAGGCTGACACGTTTCCTGTTTATAACACTGTATAAATTAAACAGGTACACATGTGGTGTATTACAGCACATAACCAAGAAAGACTTGATTATTTCAGCGTCGTTGTTCTCTCGCTTTTTAGTGGATTTATGATCACCGCTCGTCTTGGTCCCCGTTCCTCGTGTCTTGTGTCAGTGTTGCGGCGCAGTCAGGCATGGCGCTGTCAGCTCTGTGGTTCCCACTGCCTCGGGGCGCCCCTGTCCCGTTCAGTTAGCGGCCTCCTAAAGCCACAATCCACCCTGGCAGGTGTTGCTTTCTGCAGTGGCAGTGAGGCGAGTAGACGCTTCTCCTTGAGCCTGCTGCTGCGCTTGTCTGCCTGGCAGCCATCACATTCAGTCGGATGTAGGTCCCACTGCTCCAGCTCGTCCAACACCCCCCCACCCCTGCCAGATTACCACACTGGTCATAGAGCCCCACAGAGGTGACTGAGTACATTGCGCACTTTAAAAGCGCTTTGAAAACTAGAGGAAAGGAATCGGATGGAAATGACTGTGTTAATTAAACACACACTTTGTTCATCCAGTGTAGAGCTCAGTAAGGCCAAGGAAGGAGGGGACCTGTCTGTGTGTGCAGTGCAAAGGTCATTAGCATTCATATGTCAAGTAAAACGTGTTTGTCCAAGGCATATTAAATACATACTTACCATTTAAGATTATTGGTTTATTTAACAGGATCCAATCTAGCTGCTTTTGTGTGGAGGTCAGTAATGCTTATTATATTGTGTTGCTAACATACTATATGTCCTATGAGTCCAATGGCAACGCCTTCAGAAAATGTGGTCTTAAAGTACTGTACACTGCTAATTCCTAAGGAACCAGTAGGGCCTGTTGAAGGAAAAGTTAGCCTATACTGGAATTAGAAATGATCTTATTGGCGCTGGTCTCTGAATTTGTCTCGATTATGTCTAGGTCATTATAGTTACCAGGAAAAGCTCTTCCAAAATACCACTTTGGATGCAGCAAGCGTATGTCATGTAATCAGCTGACTGTAGGTAGAAAGCTGAATTGTTGTAGCAGTGTTTCTTCCGGTGACGCTATTGCAGGGAAGCAAAATAATGAATCATGTTGCCCTTTCCATATGCAAGTGTTTAAAGGTCATGATAAAGGTGTCTGGGCTCACAGTATATTTATCATGTAGAGGGTGAAAAGAGGGTGTCCATGGAAAACCCCAGGGTTTATTTTGGTTACATAAAATAAGATATAATTCCTCTGGAACTCCCTTCCATCATTAGTTTCTTCTGCTTGAAATTCAGAAAGTTTAGTACGAGCTGCAAAATATTCCTTGATGTAAAATAGAAAAGCAAGTTTGAGATATAAAACTAATATTAAAGAATGGGCTTGAAATAAGACTATATATCAAGTCATTCATGAATTTGACCCGTTTTTTAGTTTAAATGAAGGAGCCAGTCTTTGAGAGGGTCACATCTCCATGAAGCTGCCCAATTAAATTGCACACCTTCCAAGCCGTTGGCTATATCAATATAAAACATTGAGTTTCAGTGGTTGATATCAGTCTCAAACTCTTTCAGGATTATTTTTCTCAAATTTTAGCGGGTTTATAACGCTGGCTTGTAATTTATGAGCTGAAGGAGTCTAAGTGAAAACAGACTTGCTTGCTTGCATGTGATCCACAGGTGTCTACCTGGCTGACACCACGATGCCTCACTCCTTCTTCTGACCTGCATGTAAAGTATTTCTCCTGGGCCCCACCAAAAGGATGACCTAATTGCCCCAACTGCCCCTTGAGCATGGCCTGTGACATACCACAGGTCAATACTCAGTACTTGCTGAACTCCAATCACTTTTCTGCTCTCACCATTGATGGCTCACCGAGACAGAGGAAGGCGAATCAGGAAGAAACGCTGCTGGCATGCAAATCATTTTAAAGCCTAATGACATGGAACACATTTCTCCTTTTTATGGAGGCATTTTTGATACTCATTTTTGCAACCTCGTTGAAACATTCGACATGGAAAGCATACTGCAGCTCATAGGCATTGTTTCCTTTTTCAAATCTGAGCATTTGTGCAAAAATGGAATACTCTCTTCATCTGCGAGGCTTCATGGCTGCTGCTGCTGCTCTGTCCAGGGACAACTCCCATTCTTTTTCAGGACACAAAAACTGTCTTTTAAAAAAATTGATTCAAGACAAACTAAACGGGATGGAGCCCCAGTAGCAGCACAGGGGCATTAGGATGGGGGGGGGGGGGGGGATTACCACACTGAATGTAATTACTCATCCTCTCTATGGGGAATTCATGCAAGGGTATAAAAGTCTACCGTTACTGAATCAATTAAATGTTTCTGACTCAGCAACTGGTGCTTACTTCACTGCAGATAGTTCTGGAGACTGATGATTTCATGGGGATTTTATAGTTAAGAAGGAAACCAAATTTACCTCGAATTCACATGTTTTATTGGATTGAAGGGATGTGAGCTAAGTGGGAGCCAAGTTGTGTAATTGTGCTGGCAGTTTGTATGCAGTAACGAATAAGTACAAGGACTTGGGCCCTAAACATCTGGCAGGGAAAATGGTACGTTCCTTTTATTGGGTTATCGTGAAGTTCTGTTTTAGTCCAGAGATTAGGTGAGGGGTAAACTGGTGTTTCTCATGGACGTACGTCTCCAGACCTGACATCTAGGCATGGCTTGTGGAGCATCAAAAAAGAAACTCATTGTTTCGTCCAGATGGCAGGAGATGCTTTAGGCTCTGTTTGTTTTCCCCTGAAGATTTGTGTATTTGTTCCGTCAATCAGGTGACTCTGAACATATTTTGCATATGTTTACACGTGCTCTTTTGTAAATAGGGCTTGGTGCAGAATGGGCAGCAAATCAAGAACAGAAGAAGAAAAAACAAAATTCATAACAGGGATAAAGACAGGAAAAAGAGAGTCACATAATCAACCACCATGTCATATTTTCAGACACGAAATATGAAACGAATATAAAAAACACAAGTTTCAGTGGATGTTACCACAACTGAACCATTTCTGAAAACTGAAAGTGTTGTTTTTTTCTCCCTTTGGCTGGGTTATAAAGGTGGCTTATATTTCTTTCTTCACAGTACACTATCGTACATTAAACTATTGTATTTACACCCAGGGCATGTCAGAAAGAAATCAACGTTACTTGTGTAGTACAAATTCAGCATTCAATGTGAGGAGTCTAGTAGTAGCCTAGTTGCTAAGTATGCTATGAAACCATTTGCCCCCTCCCAAACACACTGAACAGTTCTGGGAGTACTCCCTGTCCGTCTGCCAATACAGCATGTTGCTTTGCAGGGCTTCCAATACACACAACCCTGATGAGATTCCCTTCCAAAAAATAAGCTGAAATCACTGTACTTTTTCTATCCAATTTGACAGCCTATGGAGCAAAAAAAGGATGTGTCAATACAATACAAGATAGATAGCCAAAGCAAAGTCCCTAAGCACTGATCAATCATCAAGTGGGCGTGCGGATCTGGTGTCCCCAGAGCAGCTAGTCTCTTTCGGCCTTGGCCGTTTGTCCAAAAATGTGGCACCCATTTATCACGAACATACGCTGATGAAAACGGAGGGGCAGACAGAAAAAAGGATACTTTTTGATGATAATTTTTCTTGATTTTTTGTATTTGATAGAATTACTTTGTTTAAGTTCGTATTACTGCACACTGTGTGTAAGCCTTTGCGGTCCCATTTCCTTTGACAGAAATGGCGTGGGGCGATATTGAGACTCTTAATTGAGATTTCTTTATTACGTGTGCGGACAAACTTTTTGTACAGAGCTTCATGGCGGTCCAAATAACATATAAAAATATCATGTTTCTAGTGCTCCAGGGCCACAGTGCCTGCTGGTAATCTTTCTACCATACCTCAAAATTAAGTAATTGAAATTTGTCTAGCTTTTTCAGGTTTCTTCGTCAGCGTCTATTGGCTATATATTTGAAGATTGTAATGACTAGTCAAGAGCATTGGTAGTGTTCCCTTTTTACTAACAAAGGCCAATTGTACCTCACTTCCTGTGATTAGCACATAGCAAAGTTTTGATTTGGTCCCTGCTAAGGTAGAATACCAATAAATATAAAACTGGGATCAGTAAGACTCAACTAGAAACAGTACTAGGTAATTTGTGTAAATGGTAAGGTGAAGGTGATTATTTTATATTTCCTCATGTATTAAATATTACCAACCTTGAATAAAACTGCAAAATAATAATTTCCCTTTCCTAATCTCAAGGGTTATTTGCTCCTCCTTAAAATGCAATCTAATTTAAAGAATAAGCGGCAATATTGTATACTGAGTGTATAGGTTTGGAAACTGGTTTCGTGCCAGTCATAACAAAAAACAGAGGTAATTCGCTAGGCTGTCCAATGAACACAATATAAATTTGATTGTGGTTTCAAGACAATTGCCACTGCTTTTGACAAATGCACTTGTGGACGTTAGAAAGCAGAGCTGTTGCCTGGGATGCTGGACTCAGACTTGGAATAAGTGCCTGTCTCAGACAGCAGACACAAAGTGTTTCCCTGAGATCAGCTGACCGTGATCCGCAGGCTGTAAACTGTGACAGAGGGGATTCCACCAGTAAAAGGAGGGGGACGGGTGGGAATATGCCTGCCCTGACGGACCCCCCTTAAGGGGGTTCTATCCAGAGTGAAAGAGAAATTAAAAGCCATTTAAATTTTGCAAATGGTGATGGCGTTGCTTCGTTTTTGTAAACAAAAATTCTCCAATGATTTTTCAGTGCTGGCTAATAAGTATACCGTGAACTACAGAAGAAAATCGTATTGCAATATTAGAATATACATTCTAATAATGTCAATGGCTTGTAGGCATTTTCTTGGTATGTTTTGCCTACCAAAATGGCTGGGTGTGGCTCAGACGCTGCAGGCTTCACAGCCACTTCCTTGTGATCAAAACCTATAGAAGATGGAGGAAGTGAGATCAGCGTGCTATGGCTGTGAGGGGGAAACCACTGAAGATTGACATCTCGCTCTCAAAACATTTTATATTGTTGGGTTCCTACATGGGTCTTCTGTGTGCATTGTGAATTATTTTCACAATTTCCCCCCGAGAGATATTACAGTCTAACCATCAACACTCAAATTTGAATTCTCTTCATTTGTTAGTATGTGTGTGTTCTAGCTGCTGCTCTGCTGGTCAGTAGGAAACAGCAGATGTTTGAAGTGCACCAAAGTGGGACCCTCCCTGGGGAAAGACGTGTGCCATTAGGAAGTATCTCTTTCTCTCTCTCTCTCTCAGCCTTCCCACTGCAGGCGCTTCGAACAGCCCAGATGGCAGCACGAGCCCCTCCCTTATTGCCCACGCCAGGCCTCACCACCGACACGTGTCCCAGCCCTTTTCCGACAGCCCTGAAGCTCACCACTGTTAGCATTAATCTTCCTAATGATCCCAGCTTTAAGAGAATCAATACTCATTTTCAGAAAGCGGCATGATCCCTTAATGTAGACGATGGCTTCGGTGCCTTTGTACGACACCTCTCAATGAGAGCCTGTTGGGGTTTGCGACTTTCGTTTTAACATCCTGGCTATTTGGTTTAGCTTTACTCTCCAGAACAGCAATGTGATTATTGGTCAGTACAAAGGAATATATAATTTTTATTACATATACGTAGTTGTGACAAGATTTTATTCAATCCTGTTCATTGAGCTCCAGTTCATAAGCGATGTTCCAGTCTGTATGACATTATTACTAATTAACATTAATTTAACATTAATTAACGTACATTATTACTATTACTACATTATTAAACATTACATTATTATTATTCTAATGAGCAGTTGAGGAAAAAAAAAAAAAACTTAAATACTTTTTGATATAATTACCACCCTGTTCTGCTGGCCGTTAACCGTTTCTCTAGTTTTGAGAACGTTTTTAGTAATTGAAATGATTTCATTATTTTAACTACAAATAAGGGACAGGCCTTAGCTTCTGATAACATTTCCAGCATCACTCTTAATTCTTAAACGGTAAGTGGTTTGAAAATAGTTTTTAAAATAAAATTTGAATCTAGCATAGCCATTCTGGTGAAACAGGAGAAAAAGGTATGTAAACAGGTAAGAACTATTTTGTCATTATTTTGCTGTTTCTCCATGTGTCAGTATTTATATGTTTGGGGCAGTAGTGCTTTTTGATTTAGCCATCTATTTGAACATTTCAGAGATTTCTTTGTACTTTATAATAATAATAATAATAATTATTATTATTATTATACTTTTCCAAAGAAAATTTCATGCCTGAAGCAGCATCCAATTATTTTTCCAACTGGTGTTTGTGTGGTTTTTAATATGCTTCCTCATTGATCTAAGTTGATGTGAACCTTTTCTGGTTGCTGATTTGCGGATTCACTGCTCCTGTTATTAAACCAGACCTCTTATTGGTCCAATCTGTTACCTGGAGTAGGTTCAAATGCAGTGGACTAGCGAGGCTATTACTTCCTGCCATTTCAAAGCTTTTGCTGCAGACTACTTAGCCCTAAATAATTCACACTGGGCTGTTAGCGTCGGAATATAACCAGTCACTTGCGAGAAGCTGGCCACCTAACACGTGAAAATAATACTTACAAACGGAAAAGCAGGCAGACACTTCAGATTCACAAATACAGAGAACGTTTTTGACCACCACTCTGAGACTGACAATCCAACCAATGTGTATTCTGTGAGATCAGAGATTTCTGTGACAAAGATAATGTAGAGAAGAATAGCTTTAAATTTTGTCGTCCAGGGGCCTCCCTAGTGGCTCAATTGGTAAAGGCACTAGACCAAGCGCAGACTGAGCCCTATCAGCAGAACTTTGCAGTTCTGAATACAGCTCACGTAATTTGCCCATTATGTAGAGAGCACAATGGCAGTGCACGATTGCTGGGGCAGGTAAATCGCCAGGGTTTCTTGTGCCTCTCCTCCAATTGGTGCTGAACCTCTCATGCAGGCTGTGTAACATGTAGAGTTTAAAAGAGACATGCACCTAGGATTGAAGGCGAATACCTATCCCTCCCTATGGGTGGTGATAGGATTCATTGTCAGATCCATTAGCATGATTGGCTGTAAACTTATGGTTTTAAATAATATAATTTTTATCTAATTCTTAAACTTTCCCATTGGTAGAAATTAAAAAGAGTCAATATTATGACACAGTGAACAAATAATGCAATGCTAAACACTCCAAGAAGTGAGGGGTTTTTTGCAGAACGTGAACAGATGTCTGAAAAAGCATAAGTCATGACTGAACAATTACCTGACCAAATGTTGAAGGACTAATGGGTGAAAATTAAGTCAAACCTCAAATTGATTAATCCTGTTGACAGAAGAAATACACTGTCTTGTTCTAAAGTCCTATCAATGGTCCAGAAAACATCAAATTGTGATGTAAATTTGTTACGTTTTAAAACATTAACAACAGGTAAAAACATTCCTCAACAGACTGCCCTTGGCAGCATGTGAGTATGTGACCCACCAGGTAAAGAGACCAGAGAATTAATTGATTGAAGTAAAAGAGCGGGCAACAGATACATCACTGGTCAGGAAGTGCTGTGCTCAGAACTAGATAGTCATCAGGCACAGGAATAACACAGGGGAACTGAGAAGGATGCTCTTGAAACTGACAACCATGAGAAAGAAAATCCGAGAAACAATCCTGTTTTAATGTAAGTATCGGACACAATATTTAAGTATCATGGCAAATGATTAAAGCATTTGATTTAATAAATAAGAAAACAATAAATAAAAATAGTTCACAACCACCTGCCGTACAGGAATTATTTCTTACTTGCTTGGATTTTTTTAGAGAGCATATGATCAGAAAAGGTATGTACATTGCTTTGGGTAAATCGATTCCTTAAAGTAAAAGAATTATAAATGCGTCGATAAAAGTTATCCACTATAATTAAGTTTTTTTTGTTAGCTACCATCATCATTGCTTAAATACTAATTGATTGTAATGTGTTTACAAAGTAAGGGCATTTCATATATCGAATAAAAATCTTTAACCATTAATATCTTAATATAAATTAATTCCATCGCTTAGCCCAATTGCTTGAAGCTGACAGAAGTGTATGTATAATTAAATTACAAAGTCATAAAAAGAGCCAAGTAGTCATAACTGTGAATGTTATATAACGGGTGCGATTACGGGAATTTTCTCTTTCGTTTTCAAATGTCATATGTTAAATATTGAATTTATATTTTGGCTTTTGTAATTACTTCAAGAGTTTTCTACCTGTACCACGTCTCCACCTTAAATCGTAGCCTAATATAACACAGAACAACTAACTTATTCCCGACTAATAAAAAGGTCCACTTCACTGTCTATGTAAAATGGCCAGTCAAAAAGAGTTCACAAGAACTTCGTGCGGACAGGCATGTGAAAAGGAGTTTCGAACGTGTGCAGCAGGAAGGGAAGAGGGGGACTGAGCAGGATTGAGAGGTGTTGCATTTAGAAGGTGATGTCGTAAAGCAGTGTCGTAAACCAGGTGCAGGGAGGGGAGGTGGCGGGGAGGGAGGGGGGTGTGGGGGGCGAGAGA
>JAOVYW010011946.1:27187-38524 GCA_025775045.1 Hiodon tergisus | reverse complement strand
AAGTTCAGCCTTCCAAAGACTATGATGGTGCACTTCTACACTGCCATCATAGAGTCCATCCTGATCTCCTCCATCACCGTCTGGTACGCTGCAGTCAACGCCAATGACAAGGGCAGGCTGCAGCCAATCATCCATCCGCTCTGCAGAGAGGGTGACAGGCTGCAATCTGCCATCTCTACACGACCTACACACCTCCAGGACATGGAGGCCAGTGGCGAAGAATGGGGCTGATCCCTCTCACCCTGGAAAATGGACTGTTAAGGACTCTCCCCTCTGGCAGAAGGCTGACGTCTATCAGGACCAAAACCTCTCGCCACAAGAACAGTTTCTTTCCTACAGCAGTCGGCCTCATGAACACGCCCCCGGAACCAAACTGACTATAGCCCGCTCCCCACATGCACACAACCCTCAACTGGACAAATCTCGCAACTTACATATTTTTAGTTATTTATTAACATATGTTCAGAGTCTATTGTTTTGTTTCTTTTGTATAAATTGTATGTATAAATTGAAAGCACTAACGGGCCAGAACAAATTCGTTGTTTGGTGTGAAACCCACTTGGCAATAAAGCTCTTTCTGATTCTGAAATCTAGGGGGTCAAATGTGCATGGATGCCAGTGTGACCTAATTTAAATGTATACATGGTTGAAGACCAGCACATCCACTATTTTCAAGGACTCACCCTCTCCAGGAAGCAGCGACCTACAAGCTCAGGGCACTCTGTATAGGCCTCCAGTTCTCTGAGAAATATCCTGGAAGATTGAGAGATAGAGAGAGAGAGGCTAGGATGTTTAGAAACGCATATTAGCACTGAAAGTAATACACAGCGTACAGAGAGAACTCCCACCTCTTGTGGAACTGGTAGATCTCTGGCATGTTCCCGAAGAGGATGTCCTTCTTGTACTGTAGAGCAGTTGGTATGAGGTGCAGCATAGTAGGGTTATCCATCTCTGCAGCGTAACCCTGGGATATACAACAAAGGGGAGACGGTTACATGTTGAACAGCACACATGCACGCACAGCTGGTTTAAGGGTTAAAGCTCAGGAATCATGACTACTTCAGCCGAAGTAAAGCCAGGACAACTAGAGCCACCAAGGCAAAGCTTACTTTGTTGTCTGGACAGGGAGTTTATCAATTAGTAAAGAGTAACGGTGGCCTCTAATGGACATGATGTATAGTGCAGCCTTACCTGCAGTACACACAGCAACTCTTCTACATAGGCTCTCTCAGTCTCCAGCAGCTCATTCATCACATGTCTGAAGACGGAGAACAAAGGCATCAGTACAAAAAGTCACAATTGGTTTTCAAGTTCCTGTCAATTCACACCACCTCAGCAGAAGTCACACAGAGGTGTTCTCCAATTAACAGACCTGATTATTTAAAGCGTATTTATATTCTAATTATAAGTGAGATCGATTAGAAAAAATTAGCTATAGTTGGTTGCAAATAGCTAGCACGCAAGAGACAGTATGTGTATGTCGAAACAGACATGCTTGTGGTGTAACATCAAACCAGTTTCTTTGATTCTCCGCAAGGATTAACCTTTGGTGCTCAAACACTCAAAACAACAAGAGAGTTTCATATTTCAACTTGACTGTTTCAAAAGAATGGCTATGATAAGGATTAATAGCTCTTCCAAGAACACTGAAAACCAACCATCCCTAATATGGAATGGTTGAATTATCCCTCTTTCAACATATACAAAACAAACCTTTCCTCGTTGCGTTTGAATTATCCATTCAAAATTAAGAGTCTTTACTTAGCATTGTCCTTCAGCCTTTTGACATTCTTCAACTTTTGACCACAAGCCTCACCGCCTCAAAACTGCCAGGTTCTCCTCCTGTTCAGACAGAGATGCGTGCTGGCTGCTGTTCTGCAGGTGACCCTCTGCCTGTGAATGACCGGTGAGAAATTCCCAGTCAGACCAGTTGTGCTGCTGAAGGGTGGTAAGGGCCATTTACATTTACAAATACTTGTATAAGCCTAAACTTAAATCTTCCACTCACTTCCATTGCACAGATTAAGGGAAGGAAGATACTGGCCTTTGAATTAAATAAATTCCCCACGGCATGCCCACTCAAGAGGGAGAACTGTGGATCCGTGGCCTTTGAATTAAAGAAATGTGTGCTTACTTTTTTGCAGGTCTCTCCATTCACAGTGTCGCCCTCAGTGAAGGTTTTCTCAGGAATTCTGTGAACTAAGCAAGAGGAGAGAGGCATTGACAACACGTCATATGATCAAGAAAAGCAACATCCCAAATTAGCCTCATTTATTCATTTAGATTATATGAAGTACAACAAAGATGAAAGCCCATCAAAAGGAGAGGTTTTTACAGCTCTACAACTCTTGCAGTTACCGTCAATCTGCCATTAGAGGGAAAGATGACCCGCAAGACAAAATGGGAAGTGTTGGAGTGACGCAATGTGGGAGGAACAGAAAGAAAGGTCGATATATATATTTTTAAAGGGCATAGAGACTGTAAGATTATAGCCTGGGAGGCTCACCAGGAGAGGAAAGGGGCGACTTGATGATGGCCTCGGGCCTCGGGGCAACGGGCTGGACAGGGCGAGTCTGTTTCGCTGCAAGTTTCTTCAGGCTGACTCTGCGCTTCTCAAACATCTCCTGCATGGACACCTGCTTTTGGAACACCTTTTCCACTTGCTCCTGCCAGGTATGAGGACGATAAAAATCTCAAGGTTAACAGGCTGTGTTGAATTGAAACAGCACAAGAACGGTATACCATTTCAAAGTAAAAAATAAAAGCCTTTGACTATCCGTGAATTTCATTCTTAAACTGATGGAACTTTTTTATTTTATTAAATTTTATGTTATAGTTAAAACGATATAATTTAACAATAACAACACCATTATTATGTTTAGATGTTGATACATCACCACAAACCATATTTAAGACCAGCAATCCATCATATTTTAAATGAAAAACGAATTATTTTAACACAGCGATAAATTAAACTGTTCATTCAGTATCAAATACAGGAAGCTCTAAGGAGATTGGTTTGAGAACTATTTGAGCTCTTCCTCGCATCACCTGGAATTCGGTATTGAGCACAGAGTGGTAGTCTCTCCAGATAGCATTGAGGTCTGTCAGCTGGTGCTGTGCCGCCGTGTCCAGGTAGCGCTCGATCTCTTGCAGAGCTGACTCTGCCCCATCCTGAGACTGGCACTTGTCCACTGGCTGAGAGGCCAGCAGGTAGATACCATCGTCACATCGCTTAGCAGCCTGGGGGGAGAGAAACGTGTAAAGCAAGTGTCACAAAACCATAACGACATGCTCCATGGAAAATTGTAATAACAGAAAGATCACTCAATCGGCGGTAAATAACGCTTGCAGGAAAAACAAACATGTCAATATTAACATTCATAAACCCATAAATGAAAGGTACGTGGATTGAGTAGGGCTAGTGCCGTTATTTTCAACCACAGCACATCTATACCAATCAATACTGTGACCGACACAAAACCGCCAAACGTGAGAGACCGTGCTGTGTGCAGGGGGGCCCCAATGCCACAGAAGTGGTGTGGGTTAATGAGTCGGACAGGGCACGTGAGAGACCGTGCTGCGTGCAGGGGGGCCCCAATGCCACAGAAGTGGTGTGGGTTAATGAGTCGGATCGTGTAAGGGCTGTGGTCACCTTCTCCAGCCTCTGATGCAACTCCATGGCCTTGAGGAGGTGAGCCTTCTTGGCCTTCATGTCAGAGGTCAGGTCCTCGCTGACAGTCCGCAGTTCGCTGCACTTGGGCAGGATGGAGTCCACCGCATAATGAGAGCTATCGATGAGCTGGTCGCCCTCACTGGCCAGTGCCCGGGCTCGTTCAAGAACCTCCTGTGTACACACACATGCACACACACACACACGCACCACCGGAGGGGATTCATTAAGGTGACATGTCAACAGAATTATATGGGGGATGTAGGTGGTAAAATCACTAAACCTTACGCTGCAATAACCAAAACCTTAAATGCTTACTGCCTAAAAAATCTCTTGAATCAATAACCGTTTTATTAGCCTATTAATAAACCCTGCAGAAGTACCTTCAGCTCAGCTCCAAGACCAGATTTTTCCTCTTACACTGCAATTTGCTACAGCTACAACAGCGAGACCCTTCCACCAGTCTCCACATCCCTCCAGGCTCCTCTCCCATTCAGAATGAGCCAGGACTGCAGTTCTTTCACAGCTAAAGCAGTCAAGGGTGACCAGCCTCTCCCTGACGCTTTCTCTTCCTCACACTCTGTCCTCCATGCTTTTCCCTCCAGCCACTGCCATCACTCATCTCAGCGCACAATGGCAGAATTATAATAGAGAAAATCTGTATCAAAAGGGATATTCCAGCAATTTTAGTCGTACTGTAAACATTTACAGAATGTCGTAAGTAAAAAAAAATGGCAAAAGCCAACTGCTGATTTTATCCATTATTAAGCCCAATTCTACTATAAGGTTAGTTTGGCATGTTTTTCAAATGCTACAGCACATACTGGGAATGCAGAACCACAATTTCTATTCATGACTGCTGTAGGAATCATCTTCCTAGTCAATTTAGCTTAATTTGGTTGCAGACAAGCTCTGTGAGTGTTTGCCAGACTTCTTGTCCAATTGATTGGATTTAGGAGATCTGAGGCGATTATAAACCCTGGAGTCCCATTACCCATGACCTCCAACATCAGTGTCTGAAACTAACAAGCCTTCAACAAGAATGTGTAAGTGCATTACTAGGTATTGGATAATGGCAACATGAACTGCATAATCGAATAACGTGACCACGGTCAGTGCACAAGAGGTGCCTATTCCCTGCATGATAAAACAGATCAGGCCAGCAAAAGACATTAATAACTTTATATGTTATTATACATATTATATGTTTGATATAAAGTATCAAAATATAGAGACACTGAGATACCTATTAAAAAACTCTTAGCTGGATAGTGTCCACAGCATGGAGCATGGTGTTGGTTGTAGGGTGTAGAGAGGAGTGTGTGATAGGGTAAGGGTTAGGGTTAGGGTTACTCCTGGTGTAGAGTAGTGTGTGATAGCGGGGCACAGTGGAGACAGTTCTTACACAGGCTCTCTCCTGGTGGTGTAGAGAGTAATGTGTGTGTCGGTGCAAAGTGGAGACAGTTCTTACACAGGCTCTCTCCTGGTGGTGTAGAGAGTAATGTGTGTGTCGGGGCAAAGTGGAGACAGTTCTTACACAGGCTCTCTCCTGGTGGCTGTTCAGGTCCCTCAGGATGTGCTCGGCATGACCAGGGCTGATCCCCACCTCTGAGAAGGCTGACAGGCGCTCCACCGCCAGGTCCAGCTGAGTTCTCACCTGTGCAGGTACAGCAAATCAGCGTTACTGTGCAATCTCACTCACACAAAGACACGAGTCCTGATGGCAAGCAGGCGTTCCTTTAACTCCATCTCCGGCCATGCGAGAACACAACAAACAGCACACCCTCTAGCCCTTTTATTTAACCCCTCTGCCTGTCCACCTAGCCCCCGCTCACCTCTCGGAAGGCGTGCTCAAAGTGGCGCAGTTGCAGACACTGCTCCAGCTTGGTCTGGTGCCGTTCCCAGAACTCATCAAACGCGGACTCCGTCTCATGCAGCTGGGACAGCAGTCTGCAGACACAGGGAAAGTTGTGGATTGTGAGGGTAAAACCAGGGACAGCAGTCTGCAGACACAGGGAAAGTTACGTGTTGAGATGGTAAAACAAGGGACAGCAGTCTGCAGACACAGGGAAAGTTGTGTGTCGGGTGGGTAAAACAAGGGACAGCAGTCTGCAGACACAGGGAAAGTTGTGGATTGTGAGGGTAAAACCAGGGACAGCAGTCTGCAGACACAGGGAAAGTTACGTGTTGAGATGGTAAAACAAGGGACAGCAGTCTGCAGACACAGGGAAAGTTGTGTGTCGGGTGGGTAAAACAAGGGACAGCAGTCTGCAGACACAGGGAAAGTTGCTGGTTGTGAGGGTAAAACAAGGGACAGCAGTCTGCAGACACAGGGAAAGTTGTGGATTGTGAGGGTAAAACAAGGGACAGCAGCCTGCAGACTCTGGTGACGTTGCGTGTTGTGAGAGTAAAACAGACAGAGGGGAGTAAAGGTCGGAGGATTCTAAACCAAATACTTTGAATTATTAGCATAATTTTCAGCGTCTACCCCATCATCATCCCCAGGTTTGCCTTGGGATTACTCTATTTAGGAGTTTCCTTTTCCTCATGGCCCGAGAGAGTCCTCTCCACTTCAAAACAAAAGCCTTCTCAACTCTATACCCCATCCCTTTTCTGGTTACAACTGTCATTGACAGTCAAATAGTCTTTTATGCCCATAACAAATGTAACGTTACAAAGCATGAAAGAAAGAAAGTTTTGAAAGCACTATCCAAGACACTCAAAGCTGGGAGATCAATTACTATTGGTGGGTAAACCACAAACCACATATAGGTGACGCATACATTTCCATCTCAGTGAGGTGACAACGACATCCGACACCTTGAAATTTGATGATCTTCCCACAGCGAGACTATTTCTGGCTCCTGTAACTCAGCGCCCTTCTATAAACCCCAGCAGTGTATTGCTGAGACAACACTTGGTGGTTTCCCAGGTAAGCCTGACAGCCCTGACTGAATGGGTGCTACGACACCCTTCTACCGTTTCAATTTTGTTTGCGCCAATCAAGGTGCTGCGTCCTAAAAACCTCTCCATGATGGGAAACGAAGAGGATTCTCTGATGTTCAGGAAGAATGATCACCAGGTTTGTCTTAATTTTCCCCTTTCTGTAGCCTCATATGGCATTGAAAATCCCTTGAGCAGAAGCACTCAATGGTGCAGTGGTTCCGGTGCTGGACTGGTAAAGAGTGTAGTGGTTCTGGTGCTGGACTGGTAAAGAGTGGGCAGGAGGTGAAAATATAAACGTCCAATACTGTTGTTTTGCCTTTGAGCAAGGTCATCATTGCCTTGCTTTGCTTCAACCAATATCCAGGATAAAGTGTTATAATATGGGTTATAACCCTAACCCTAACCAATATCCAGGATAAAGTGTTAAAATATAACCTGGACTAAAAAAATGAAGCAGTTGCATATGAGTGCCTTTATGAGAAACCCTAACCTTAACCCTAACCCTAACCCTAACCCTTTATGACACTTCAAATGTAAGTGTAGGAGAAAGCTGCTTTGCTCTCATCTGCCAACTGACATGCACTATATGGACAAAAGTATTGGGACACCTACACAAGCTTTTAAGACATCCCATTCTAAATCCATGGGTATTAATATCAAGTTGGTCCCCCCCTTTGCAACTATAACAGCTTCCACTCTTCTGAGAAGGCTTTCTACAAGATTTTGGAGTGTGTCTGATGGAATTTTTGCCCATTCTTCCAGAAGAGCATTTGTGAGGTCAGACACTGATTTAGGACGAGAGGGCCTGGCTCGCACTCTCCATTCTAGTTCCCAAAGGGATTCGATAGGGTTGAGGTCAGGGCTCTGTGCGGGCCAGTCACGTTCTTCCACACCAAACTCAACCAACCATGCCTTTATGGACCTTGCTTTGTGCACTGGGGCACAGTCATGCTGGAACAGAAAACGGGCCTTCCCCAAACTTTTTCCACAAAGTTGGAAGCATAGAAATTTCCAAAATGTCTTGGTAAGCTGAGGCATAAACATTTTCCTTCAGTGGAACTAATAGGCCAAGGTCAACCCCAGAAAAATAACCCCATAGCATTATCCCTCCTCTTCCAAACTTTACAGTAAACTCGTCCATCAGACTGCCACATAGAGAAACGTGATTCGTCACTCCAGAGAACAAGTTTCCACTACTCCAGAGTCCAGTGGCAGCGTGCTTTACACCACTCCATCTGACAATTGGCATTGTGCTTGGTGATGTAAGGCTTGCACAAAGCTGCTTGACTATGGAAACCCATGCCATGAAGCTCGCGGCGCACAGTTTTTGTGCTGATGTTAATGCAAGAGGAGGTTTGGAACTCTGCAGTTACTGAGTCAGCAGAGCGATAGCGACTTTTTCCCACCGTGTGCCTCAGCACTCAGCGACCTCTGTAACTTTACGTGGTCTGCCACTTAGTGGCTGAGTTGCCGTGGATCCTAAACGCTTCCACCTTGCAATAATACCACTTACAGTTGATCGGGGAATATCTAGGAGGGCAGAAATTTCACAAACTGACTTGTTGCAACGGTGGCATCCTATTACAGTACCACGCTCGAATTCAGTGAGCTCTTTAGAATGACCCATTCTTTCACAAAATGTTTGTAAAGGCAGACTGCATGGCTAGGTGGTTGATTTTATACACCTGTGGCAATGGGACTGAATGAAACACCTGAATTCAATGATCAAGAGGTGTGTCCCAATACTTTTGTCCATATAGTGTATGTAATGCAAATAAGGTACTCAAAATGTAAACAATGTTCTGCATTCTGAAATGTCAGATAACAAGAAAGATGTGTGGGACTGGACAGGCTTTAACTATTAAAAGGGTCATTTTTGTCCCAATGCTGTGGCTCTTCTGTAGTCATCTGCATGATTTTCAGACTCTTAGGAAACGCAGAACGCATTTGACATACAATGCAAAAATTAAGGGCCGGTTTAATGATTTGGTTCAGTTAAAGCATATCAGTTAAAGGCTCTGTAACAAACCCATACAAACCCTGGTTGCCACTATTTAGACATCCCTCACCTCTGCACAGTGGCTAGGTTCTCCAGCTCATCCTGGTTCATGGTGTAGTCTGGCTCCCTCACCAGTGGCTCATTAATGCTCTCCAGCAGCCTGTTCCCTTGGTTCAGGGCTATCCTGAGATCTTCCTGCAGGAAGATGTGGAGGTGTTGTGTGTGTGTGTGTGTGTGTGTGTGTGTAGGGGGGGGGGCAGTAATAAATAAAAAAACATCCGTCATTCACTTCCGGGCTACCACCGTTTTAGAAAAGCTACAAACCATTGGATAAAATGGTGTACACCATTACTTCACATATGTAATACTTGAAATACATACAGGAACCCTAGAGGGAAAACTAATACCCAGGGGTGTATTCTATGCTTTGGCTTCATTTCAAATCCTTTTTTTTTAAAATAGTTTACACAGTTGATCCAACTGTGGGTTTACTCCTGATGTTTCATACCTTCATCTTGTCCTTATTTTCAGTGTGAGTTCCCAAGAGGCTGGTGGTGGCCTGAACATCGTTGGGGAGCTCAGTCTCGGCCAGTTCTGTCCCAAAAGACTGGAGAGTCTGTGCAGTCTTCTTCACCATCAGAGCAAAGCCCTCGATGGCCTAGAAAAAACACAAGGAGAAACCTTGTTGTGTTAAACACATATTCAGTATTAAGACCAAAACAAATGCAAGTTTCCATTAACCTAAAACCGTATTTACAACTTTGTACAAAAACCTAAGCTTACTCTGCATCTCAGTATCATGCAGCATAAACATTGGTTTGCGATTCCTGATCACAAAGACATCTTGAAAGCTATAACATTAGGAAACGCTTGATCTGATCCCATGTCCAGTTCTGGCTGAACTTACGGTGCGGTGTGAGATCCACTTCTCATGACAGTACCCTTGGGCTCCACCAAGATCTTGGGTCAGCTGTGTCCGATCGATGTAACTGTGCAGCTCTGTCACCGAACTGAGCATGATCACCTGAGACAAAATCAACCAATCATGTAATACACGCATATGCACGCACACCGACAACTAGGAGAGGCCAGAAACACTTAAATAACATTTTACATATTCAGCAAATGTGCACTCACAGAAACCAGCTCATATTTCTTCAATCCCTCTTCCTGTTCAGCCAAGCGATTGTTGTGAAAGCTGGAGTGAACCCCTAACTATTACCATACACCATTCCGTTCTTGTAAAAAACATTAGGAACTTACTGGTTACATTCAAATCCCTCTGCAGCTCAGTAAGTTTGACGATGCACAATCAAACTATTCTCTCTTTGGAGAAGCTGGTAGAAACCCTGAAGCTGAATTGTCCAAAGAAGGCAGTGTTTGATGAACAGTACCCCACTAACCGATCCATTTAATCCCCTCCTGAACTAGACACTTAGCCCCCTCCCCACCTATTTCATTACATCATTAGCTGCACTAGTCATATCATTTCACATACATTTCAGCAGCACATTTACATCATTTTTCCTAGACTGAGGCATGTCCCAGTCTTTCACTGACACACTAAATGTTTTTTTTGTGTGCAGTAAAGAGGAAGTTGGCCGTTTTCCCCAAAATGTTTGCATCTTTAAAACGGGTGTTTAATTATTTGCAGAGGCTCTCGGACAACTCACCGGCACCTTCATTTTGAACTCATCTTTGTTGAACTTGAAAAAGAAGTCGGAGAGAGTTCGCTGGAACAGTGTGATGGGACGCAACACTAGGACGAGCTGCAGGTTACCTGGGAATGAGCTCTGAAGAACAGAGAGAATGAAAGAGAGACAGCCAGTCACAGCAGTGTCGACAGATGCAGAAAATTACTAGGGGGAGAGACATGGTTATTAGAAAGAGATCATGCCCTTAATTAAAAAAGTCACAACTGGAAAAACCCGTCTCAACTGGAAAATTCCTTAAGGCATGGGATTTTATGCATAAATGATCGTCTAGGCCATAGAGTTACAAGTCTGCTAAAAATACCTGTGCTTTACAATGACGCCCAAACCACTGTAAGCACATTTAAATGGACTCGTTCAACCAAGGCAGTCAGTATCTAATAGTGTAAGTTACATCAGGCAGCATCTGCAAACACACACAATCTATATTCCGTTACCGTGGAAACACCACTTCCTCAGCGCTAGGATAGCTGGCTCTAAACATGAGTCTTGCACATTCTGCCAACGAATGCGTGGACACACAATGCATAGGGCTTACGAAAAAATCTTTAAATACTACAAGCTCTTTAATATAATGTTACATCACATCAAATATTCATTGTCTAATCAATAGTGCTGAGAACAGAAACCTCACTCCAACCTTTTACACTAAACACATATAAGGTATTAGGGGTTAGGAACTTATTCATCGGTGAATGGGGAATTGATGTTAACTGTATTAGTCAAGTACTGTGCCTAGACCAGGAGTGAGGAAGACAATGAATCATATGTGGGTGGTGAGGCCAGTCTGGACTGGCCACTCAGGAATTCAGTGGTCTGTGGAAAACGAACAGCTATCCCACAGCTGAAAAAAACCTCACTTCGCTCTGTGGACAGCAAGCAGCTATCCCACAGCTGAAAAAAACCTCACTTTGCTCTGTGGAAAACGAACAGCTATCCCACAGCTGAAAAAAACCTCACTTTGCTCTGTGGAAAACGAACAGCTATCCCACAGCTGAAAAAAACCT